>CAUYON010038221.1:0-48268 GCA_963573935.1 Arctocebus calabarensis
TAATAAAATCTGAATTAAGTTTAGAAAATAATCTATCAATTTGACCTATAATTATATTTTGTCTATTATCACATTAACTGGTTAAAGAGAAAAGTATTGAGGAAATGCCAGGAAGGCTGTGTTAATCAGTTTGATGAAAATGGTTCAGATTGTGTATGAAACCAGCACATTGTACCCCTTGTTTGCACCATTGTACACAGCTATAATTTAATAATAAAGACAATGAAAAAATAAATTATAAAATAAATTTTTTAAAGGCTTACTTTGTCTAGTACATAATGTTTCACATAAAAATATGCACACATTTAAAATCTATTTTTATCTATGTGCTCAGTATCAATATGCAAAGAGAAGCTTGAAATTCATCAAGGATCTCTATAAGGTTCTTCTTGACAAATCAAGAGTCTAAATATCTGGTAGTGTATCTCAAGCTGCAGAGTTCTGCAGCCCACTCTACTGCCTTGCTGATTGTGGTTTATTCCCTACAGTCAATACCTAAACTTTCGAAAACCCGAATAAAGTTTTAAAAAGAAAAAAAAAACTTCACACATATTTATTTCTAAATCAAACGTTGATGGTTTCAATGTATTTTAAAATTTCAATCTCAGAAACTCTCTGTAGGATTTTCTTCCTTTTTTATTCCCTGTTCTAAAACATTCAATATAGTGTTTTTGTTCTCTTTGAATTTCCCTTATGTATTAATAACTAACTTTTATTTTCTAACATTGGTTTTTGAACTCTCCTTAGATGGTGAAAAGTATGAGTACATGATCTCTTTTCCAAGGTGTAGCCTTACTGAGCCACACAAAGAAACCACTGAGGAATGAAGACTTCTAAATATGTTTATTGTACCCTCCCCTAAAACCCACCCCTTCTTCTCCACCCTGCTGTCTACTCAGGGGACTAACCCGATGGGCCGAGGAAGAGGGCTCCTGTGCTGTCAGACTCCATCAGGGATGGGCCATGGAAACGCCAGCCGGAGGTCTGAGGGAGAGGAAAACATGCCCCTAGTAACACTTGATCAGGAGTCACTGCCCCCGGCAAGGCCGCCACCTTGCCCTCACCTTCCAGGTTCCTGGAGCTGTTCTCCCACCCCCTGCAGGCCGATGTGCGGCAACAGTTGGCAGTTGCTAGCTTTGTCTTAGTCTTCTGTACTCATGCTTTTGAAGTAAATTGACTTTATACAAATAAACTTTTCTCAAATTATGTTTTTAGAGTATGCCATGATCTTATTGGGACTGTAATATACTTACCATAACTTAAATTAGTGATTCTGTCAGCTAAATATTAAATATGTCACATGGACATGCTCGTACGTTGTACTTTCTCTCATTCAGTCATTCAGTGAACACTAACAGCATGGCAACTATTTCGGGGACAGGGGCGGCTAATTGCCAGGCTTTGTTTGAGTATGTTACATTAGTTAAGAGGTAAGGCTAAAATGATTAGAATATTGGATGGATTTTTCTAGTGGTGTGGCCCTGTTAGCCAGTGGCACTCAAAAGCATAATTCCAAGGACCAGCAGATCAAGAGGGTCCCTTGAAAATACGTCAGCCCTAAGAAAAGCATCAGGCTCCAAAACACAAAAAGAAAACTGCAAAGTGAAAATTAATAAATATTTCATTAAATTTTAATTAAAAGTCTACAAATGCATAACCTTATGTCACCTTCATTAATTGTTAAAATGTGAATTCATAAAAAAAATCACGATGCATGGGAACAATTTTATATTTTCTCACTTTGCTAGAACCTATGAGTTATAAGAATTAATACAGTACAATCAGAGTCAGATGTAATTTATCGTCACCTCTAGCTAAATCACTTCAAAAGCAAAATTATAACAATCCTTTCAAAGTTGTTTACTATAAAAAGGCACTTAGTGTGTTATTTGGGTGTTACATCTAAGAAGGGGGTGGTAAAAGGTCTAATGGAAGTCTCAGGGGATCTTTGGGGGAAACAGAAACATCAAACATTCCCCACGATGTCTTTGGTGAGCAGGCTAATGTCTGTGGAGTTAGGGTCCCCCAGAATGCTGATCCTGCTTCAAGGTAGGATTCGAGCAAGATCAGAGGCTGCCTAGAAGGTGAATATTAACTCTGGACAAATGCGAAATCTGATCATTGTTGACTCTAACCATGTTTTAAACTAAACAAGCTAAAAACAATAAACGTAGGGATCACTGTTTTGGAAAAATGTTGTAAACTAAAGCTTTAGTTTTAGTTTTTATTCATTATGTTCACGAATTGTTGTGGAATGTTTATAATTCAAAGATTGGCAGAAAAAAACATATAAAGCTTACTCCTTTATAAATGAACACAGACGCTTCAAAAAAAAATGGAATGATAAAATGCATTATCCAGAAAATGTTCCCTGGCCTTAACAAGGAAATACTACAACCCACAGCAGCATGTGCCTTAGGTAACAAGGACACGGGCGGTTCACTGAAGGCGGCAGTTCTAACATTTAGCAAGAGAGAAAAGAGAAATCAAATTTAGGTCAAACAAAAACTTCCAGCAATAATTGTCATCTTATTAAAATGTATGTTACCAGGATACTGTATGTAGTAAATTGTTTAAATAAATGGGAAGATTCACCTCAAGATTTGCAGGCATGGTTGGAAACGTAACCATTATTCAAGTTTGATCGTGTGAAATGCTAAACGTTTAAACCCTTTCCGATTTTCCCTTTTACAACGAACCTCTCACCCAATCCTAAGGAAATGTGATCTGGATATATCATTTTCTGTCTTTTATTTGTTGCTCCATCATTAATTCCTACTAACCACAAATTCCAAAATTTTTATCAATTTCTATAGAAAAAGAAGAATCGGTTTTACAGTTTCCCCATCCTTTCATTTAATAATTTCAGGATATAGTGGTCTAAAAGAGGTCTTATTCTGAGACAAAATGCAAAGCTCTAAAAGCCCTTTGAAATCATTAGGTCTGGGGAAAAGGGAAGCATGCCAGATCACTAGCCTGAGTTTCAAGCAGTGCTGGTTCCCATCACAGCTCTGCTGCTTCCTGACCAGCCTTCTTCTTAACTTCTGTAACATGCTTCCTTGCTTGGTTACTGACAGTGTTTTTGCAAGAATTATATTACAAGACACATGTAGACCATTATCAAGTTTATCAGGCCAAAAAGCTACACTTAAGCCACATTGTGTTCTCCTCACTAGCTTGTACCATGAGGAGGAAATTACAAGATGTAAGGTTTCAAAATCTTTATATGTATACTTGGAATATTTACTACAAACCTTTTTTATTATGAAATTATTTAATCTACCCAGGGTAAACTTTCTGATCAATAAACACAGCATATACAGGGAGGTATTAAAGGCCGTAGGACCTTAACCTTTCGGTGGAATGTCCTCTCCCTGGACACACTGGGAGTGCGTCCTGGGCCAGCCTCCTCGCAGGTGGCAGGTGTTGGGGACTGTGATTAGTTTCCCTGGGTGTTTATTTCATTTCATTCCTTACTGGGATTGATTATACTCACACGAACTGTACTGTGCCCGTACCACTTCTGACTACGGAGCACACTTTGGCTCACTGCTCCGCGCATCCAGCTACAGGACATTTGCTATGCAAAGTAGACATTCCTCTTTCGCTGATGTTAGTAAGCCGTGGAGTCTCCCAGGGAGGTAGAGTCACAATCCACTGGTTAAAACTAAGTGAAGATGTCTTTAGCACTCACACCCATGCGTGGCACATTATTAACATCATGTTTTGTGTTTGCTTCTGAGAAACAAAGAAAAGCAAAAACCATCGACTGGTTTACCACATCCCTGGAGTGGGTTGGGTTTGAAAAATGAGCAAGGATTTGACTCAAATCTTTGGCATATGGATCACAGGATCATTTTCCTCTTTAAAAGGGCCCCCGTTATGGGTCATGAATAGGCTTAGAATTTCCATTTCTACACAGCTAGGAGCCCACTCATGTCTCGACCACAATCTTTCCTTCTTTAAGTTGTCTCAAGAAATTGAGAAGGTAACCCCAGAATTGTGTGGGGAGATAAACTGCTTCTGGTCTCTTATAAATTTTAACCTGAGAATGACTTAGAATTAAGTAGGAGAATGTTGGAGAGACTCATACCCAGTCGCTTTTACATACGTGGGTTAAGGAGTTAGTGAGTATTGGATATTTTATGTGCCTGAGAGGTTTAAAGGACTTTAACCCATTGGATTAAATTAAAATGTTTAACTCAGTACTTGATTCAGGCTAATAACTTTAAGCTGAAATCTTACCATTTATATATAGTGTGGGAACATTAATAGCCTTTAGGATTCAACATATCTATAAGTTTAATCTATTAAAAGTTAAATACTCAAGAAGATTTTTGTTCAAATCAGACAAGTGAAACATTTAAAAAGAAATAGGGTGTGTTATCTATATAAATGTCATTTATAATGGCAGATAGATTGTAGATACTTAATTAAATTGGAAAATGAGATAAAATTTTATTGAAAGTCCCCTTTAAAGTGATTATTACAATTTGGCAGATGAGTAAATATAGTAAGAAGATTTTTAAGAACTACACTTTTTACTTCATAACTATAATGAGTGGGATACTAATTTTTAAAAGCAGCCCCAGCCGCTTCTGTTCTTATGAGCATCGCTATCACCATTGTCATCGGTATGAGCCTGCCAGGACTGCTGTGATGAAGCACCGTGCTGGGGGTTTCAGCGACAGCACTGCCTCCCACGTGTGGAAGCCGGAGGGTAGGAGACTCGGTTTCTCTTGAGGCCGTGGGGCGCCTGTTCCATGCCTCTCTGACAGCTGCTGGTGGTTGCTGGCAATCTTTGGTACTCCTTCCCTGGTAGAAGCATCACCCCAGTCTCTGCCTCCACACTTACATAACTTCCTCCCTGTGCACAAGTCCGTCTCTACATCTAAATTTCCTCTTTTCATAAGGACACTGCTCATCCTGATACACCCGTCTAATGATCTCATCTTAATTTGATTACCTCTGTAGAGACCCTCTCTACAAACACGACTTTTTTGAGAAACAGTTCAACCTGTAACCCTGCCTATTACAGGTTTCCAACATTTCTTTCAGCCACATATAAATTCTTCCTTTAATTGGTTCCTGTTTTCCTTATATGACATACATAACAATTTTCAAACTGATGTCACACAATACTGTGTTCACATTCTGGCTCTGCTACTCATTCAGCAAGCAATTTAGTTTCTATTCTTTTGTCTTTGAAAATGAGAATGGTAATGTACTCCTTACAGAGCCATTGTAAGAATTAAATCTATTGAAGTCACCCAGAAAAATTTATTATGAGTATTGGAATCGCAGTGAATGAAAGGTACTGCTGCTACTGCATTATCTATTTTTATTGTTGCTTATTCTTGGAGACAAGGAAATGCCTGTCCTTTTTTTTTTCCTCTGCTAAATTATAACTGCATACATTAATGCATTTATGGGGCACCAAGCGCTGATTTGATATACAATGTGGCGTGCTTACAGCTAACTGATTAATGTATGTTTAAGGTGCTAGTTGACGCTCAGCTGGCATTCCTTCCTTTCCCTTTTAGAATTTCTCTTTGGTTTCAATTCTAATGGGGATGTCTGCATGTTACAATTAAGGTTCAGGAATAGAATGGAGTTAGGAAAGTTCACAGGATACAAGTAAAGAGACTATATGGCTAGAAGCAAGAGATCAAGATTTCTAATTATAATAATATGGAAGACAAGATATTATTTATATTATCCAACTTCAAAACACTAAGATATTATGGATAATATATAACAAACATCATTTTAAATGTACAGCTTAGTGCTTGAGAAATCAAGAGAATTCCCCCAAGGCCAGAACTAAAGAGAAAGTTGGAAGCTTGAGAGGGAAGCTGATGCCCTCGCTGCCTGGGCCTTCCTAACTTCCAGCGTGTTAATTCAATTATGCATGTAAAAGTTTGGAGAATGAAAAAACCATCAAAAAGTAGAACATCTCAGCCAACACTGAGCAAAAAACAGAGAAGCAGGGGACTGCGTGTGGAGGGAGAGCCAAAATACTTTTATCTCAGACCAGGTGTATCCTTTTCAAGCATGTGACCAGAAATATGTCCACATAACATTTAATTTGGGGATGGTATGAAAGTGAAGTTTCAAGCTCTGCTCTTGCTTAAGGCACGTTCTGCAGAGCTGCTCGATGTGCCTCATCTCTCCGGATCTGTCTAAATGGCAGCAAATCCTGGTTACAGGCTCGTTCTTCCATCTTCCCCACCGCATCCTCCTCCCCATTTTCATGAATGACGTTACGAGTTTAGTGAATATTATTGACCAGCTAATGCCACCCTAAGACTTGTCTGTGGGTCTCGTACTTCAACCCACATCCCACCTGTTGTGTTTCCATAGGAGAAAAGTTCTTCTTTCTCCTTTTTCTTTTTAAGGTTTTATGACCAAACTCAGCCCTTTGCTGCTTTGGTTTCCAGCACTTCCTCAGGGCCACCACCCTGAGGATCCCTTCTCAGGTCTCGTGTCTCCCAAATCCCACACCTTTCTCTCTCTCTCTCTCTCTGTCTCTGAATTTAACTTTTTCCAAGACTCTCATATAATTATAAATCAAAATAAAACTTTTTCCTAAACCCTGAGCCCTCTGTTTCATCTGTTCTTTCTCTCTATACACAATATTCCCAAAAGCATCCAGGAGTGGGCAACTTGCTGCCTTAACATGAAATGGGCCTTACGTGCAGCCTTCTACTGACTTGTGCAGGATACATCCTTTTATTAAATGGATGCAGCAGAGAAAGATGAAGCTTTCCTTGCTTCCTTTGGTGCTTAGCAAAGAAGAATCTTGAAATTAGAAGGCCACAGGTGCCATTTCCAAATCTCTAAATTCCATAAATTCCATAAGCATCTCAGATTTTACTTACCGTCCTCTCCATAGTGATACAAGGTTCCCCTATTCAGGGCTGGACAGAGACACCCCCCACAATTTTCTAGACCGGGGTAAGCTCAGAAATTAACCCCCAATTCTCAACACAAATAGGCTACCCTTTCCAGGCCTCACCCTCTGGCTGGAGCAAGGTCACAGACAAAGGTTCTGTCTGATTGGTGTCTTGAGTAGGGAGCACACACCCCAATTCCTTGCTTGAGGCAAAAACTACAAGGGTCACATTTCTGTGCTAATTTTAAGATTATTTTCTGGCAACAGACTCTAGCCAATTGTGACGTACTTCCCCCAAACATCCCACCCCCCAACCACCCATACCATAGGATTATAAATCCCCTAGGCAGAAGACTGGGGGGAGGGGTCCCAGTTGGAACCACCCTCCCACCCCCACCCCCACCTCAAGGTTCTTCTCCCCCTCTTTTGCTCATCATGCTCATCAATCTATCTCCCGGTCAATAAACTCTGTCCTGTGGCTTATCCCACCTGATCTGGTCTGTGGTTTCACTCTTCAAACCACAAGACCAAGGACTCCACATAGAGAGAAATGCCAGCAACAATAACACGTTCTCTTTTACTTCCCATATCAGAGAAGCATCACTTTTTATCTAGTTACCCACATTAGAGACCCAGGTATATTTCTCCACTCCTTCCTTCTCACCTACTCACCCACTGACCCAAGGGCAAGTCACTGACCACGGTACTCACAGAAATGTTCTGATGTTCAATGTTCCAATCTCTCCAGATGACTCCTGTAGAAGTATCAAATAGGCTTTTACTATCTTACGTGAGATTACACATCCATAGTGGTTTCTATCCAAAGATTTAGAAGTATGTTTTGAAATATGAGTGTACTTGCTAGTACTACATATAAATATTTAGAATTTTAGAAAATACGAGGTTTATATTTATTAAATCTTGGTATTTTATTTTTTTATTTGACTCTCTTAAGATATTCTATATAGCAATGTCAATCCATTTTGTAGAGATTATATTTTTTAAAGTATGAAGTAAACACATTATAACATTAATTAGCAGAAAGAGGTGTTTTTAATGAGATTAAATCCATTTTGTAGAGATTATATTTTTCAAAGTATGAAGTAAACACATTATAACATTAATTAGCAGAAAGAGGTGTTTTTAATGAGATTATAATCTAAAAATTTTAGTATAATAGTACAGTCACTATAATATACAGTATAACTTCTGCAAACTGACCACCCAAGAGACTGTAACAAACTGGTCAACATATGGAGGTGGTCACATAAAGAATTAGGCCTACTGTACTGATATGTACATGTGGTGTCTGTCTGGTCTATGAAAATTAGGTCAACTTAAGGAGGTGGTCAGTATCGGGTAGTGGTCAACTATGGAAGTTGCACTGCATATAATTTTATAAAATTATTACAATTATATAAAAGAGAGACTAAAAAGGACAATAGTCAATAATTTAAATTTGAATTTCTCAATTTTATATTTATAAAGTTTTCCTGAATTTACTTAGATAAAGAAAAGAACATGGAAGCAATCAAAAATAATTTTTTAAGATATGTTTTCCTTCATTTATTTTAAATTTCTCAAATATGGGTATTAATATTTTCCTCTAGAGATATGTCTCGTATTTGATAATAATGAAAACTATCTAATAATAACATCTAGATGTTAGATCTATTATTGGATAAAATTTTCAACTTCAAATATTATCCTTTTTTTATCAGAACCTAATTTAAAAGCCATGAAGATATAAAATATATATGGAAAATATATATATATGGGAAATAACATATTTTTAATATCTGTTATACACACAGTAGTGTATAATAATGACATTTGTAATATAAAGAAGTGTTAACAATTACTATTTTAATTTTTTGATCACTTTTCTTTTTCTTTTCTTTTCTCTTTTTTTTTTTTGAGACAAGAGTCCTGCTTTGTCACTATTGGTAGAGAGATGTGGCATCATACCTCATAGTAACATCAAACCCTTGGGTACAAGCAATCCTCTTGTCTCAACCTCCCAAGTAGCTGGGACTACAAGTACCCACCACAATGGCTTCCTAGTTTATAGAGACAGGGTCTCACTTTTGCTCAGGCTGGTCTTGAACTCCTGAGCTTAGGCAATGCACCTACCTCGGCCTCCCAGAGTGCTAGGATTAAAGGAGTGAGTCAATGTGCCCAGCCTTGATCACTTTAATTTCAACACTTAAAAATATATAGTTGAATTTAATAAGATAATTAGTCTTTGAGGTCAGTAAAAGTATACCTGTGAGATAACTACTCATTTTTTTTACTATTTCCTTGAAACAGAATAGGTGGTATGAATGAACAAAAAATTTACCATTATTAAAATCAAATGTTTGCAAAACTATAAAATTTATTTAGAGAAAAATTGCTTAGAAAATATTCACTGGTGCTGAATATTAAACAATAATTTCTGTAGGATGAGTACCAACTCTTTTATGTAGTTCTGGTAGAATTCAGCAATGAATCTATCTGATAATTTTATGTTGGAATATTTTTTACTACTGCTTTGAACTTGCTGGTCATTATAGCTCTGTTCAAAAGTTTTATTTCTTCCTGTGTCTTGGGAGGTCATATGTTTCTAGGAATTTGTCCATTTCCTCTAAATTTTCCAGTTTATGAGTCTAAGGATTTTAATGATCTTCACAAATGGTATTTTGTATTGCTGTGGTATCAGTTGTAATGCTTTCTTTCTCATTTTTTATTGTACCCATTTGGTTCCCATCTCTCCTATTCTGGATTAAGATAAAAAGTGGTCTATTGATTTTGTTTGTCTTTTCTAAAAACCAACTTTTTGTTTTGTTGAGCCTTTGTATTGCTTTTTTGTTTCCATTTCATCTAGTTCTGCTTTGATCTTTGCTATTTATTTTCTTCTACTAACTTTTCCTTTGTTTTTTTTTTCTCTTTTTGTTTCCTTGAGATGTAAATTGATGTCATTAATTTGTGATCTTTCTGTCTTTTTTATGTACGTATGTAAGGCTATGAAATTACCCTTTGGACTGCTTTTGCTGAATCCAATAGATTTTGATAGCTTGCACCCTTTTTGTAATTCGGTTTAAGGAATCTTTTGATCTCGACCTTAATTTTCTTATTGATGCAATAATTGTTCAGTTGCAGTTTAGTTTCCATGATTTTGTGTAGACTGAGTGTTTCTCTTGGAATTGATTTCTAGGCTTTCCACTGTGGTTACAGAAGAAACATGGTATAATTTTGATTTTTGTGAATTTGTTGAGACATATTTAGTGGCCTAAGATATGATCAGTCTTGAAGAATTTACTATGTGCTGATAGGATCTATATTTAGTAGTTTGGAGATAGAATGAATGTTCTTTAAACAATGTTCTTTAAATAGCTACAGATCTATTTGTTTTAGAGTACCATTTAATTCAATGTTCTTCTAACTTATTTTCTGCTTGGATGATCTGTACAGCTGTGTCAGTGGGGTGTTTAAGTCCCCGGAAATTATGATGCTTTCTTATATCTTTGCTTAAATCTAACAGAAATTCTTTATAAATCTGAGAGATCCTATGTTAGGTGTATATATAGTTTGGATTACTATGTCTTCTTGTTGAATTGCTCTCTTTACCATTATGTAATGACCATCTTTGTTTTTCTTTACCAATTTTTATTAAAGTCAATTTTATCTGATATGAGAATAGATACACCTGCTTTCTTTTGGTTTCCATTTGTATGGAATATTGTTTCCATCATTTCACCCTGCCTTTGTTTAAGTCCATGCAGTTAGATATGTTTACTGGAGACAATAAATACTTACTTTGTATTTGTTAATCCATCCAGCCTGCTGCCTGCCTATGTCTTTGAGTGGTGCACCAAACCTGTTTGAGCGGTAGTATTAATATTTGAGATTCTGTTCTGTTCATTGTGTTGAGTGGTGCTTTATTGTTTTGTTTTCTCTCTCACACTATTTTTATATTAGTGGTGAGGTTTAGTTTCTGGATGAGTTTACAGTGGTTAGTGTCTATTGCACTGTTACATGCAGCACACAGTTCTGAGTACTTCCTGTAGCACAGTTGTGGTCTTAAAAATTCCCTCATTGTTTGTTTGTCTAGAAAATCCTTTATTTCTCTAGCACTTATGAAAACTTAGCTTTGTAGGATATAAAATTATAGGTTGGTAGTTGTTCCATTTAAGAGGACTAAAGATGAGGGCGGTGCCTGTGCCTCAGTGAGTAGGGCACCAACTACATATACCAAGGGTGGCAGGTTCAAACCCGACCCTGGCCAAACTGCAAAAATGACAACAATAAAAAAAGACTGAAAATGAGGCTCCAACGTCTTGTGGTTTGTAAGGGCTCGGCTAAGAAGTTGCATTTAGTCTGACTGGTTTTTCTTCATAGGTTAGCTTACGCATTTGTCTTACTGCTTGCACAATTTTCTCATTCATTTTGACTTTAGCCAAGTTGATTACTATGTATCTTAGATATTCCCTGTTTACTACAAATCTTCCTGGCATCTGATGACTATTTTGCATCTGGATGTCTGAGTTACTGGCAATAACAGAGATACGCTCCTCGGTAAACTCCTCCAACAAATTTTCTGTGATATGTGCTTCTTCTTCTTCCTTGGAGATGTCTATAATTTGCATATTACTTTGTTTTGCATGGGCCAATATTTCACTAGGTGATCATTAGTTCTTTTTTATTCACTTTTCTGCCCCTTTGAATGACTGGGTTATCTCAAGAGTATTGTCTTTAAACTTTGAGATTCTTTCTTCTTTGTTTTGCCTGTTGTTGCAGATTTCTCTTATATTTTGAAATTCCTTAAATGACTTTCATTTCTTTAAGTTTGATAATATCTTTTCTTATGTTTTCTAGCCTTTTAGTGACTTTTTCGTTTGTTTTCATTGATTTCTTGAAACAGTTTTCAGCTTCCTTTTGTTGGTTTTCAAGTTTCTCTTTAATTATAATTATCTGTTTGCCATCCATATTTTTACTTCTATTTCTGTCATTTCAATAACTTCCTTTTGGTTGGAGTCCACTACTGGAGTTCTACCGTGATGCCTTCAGAGTGTCAAATTACTTTGTTTTTTCATGTTTTCAGAGATCTTTTGATTTCTTCTCATCTGAGTCCTCTCCTCTTAGCTCAGGGTTAATAGGTTTGCAGCTCACCTATTCCCCTTTACCAACAAGAAAGGAAGGTCCATAGATAGTGGTTTGAGTCCTGCTCTTGACTGTTCCCCAGCAAGGGGACAGGCAGGTTCACTGAGAGCAGTGGAGCTGTTCTGTTTTGTCCTGTTCCCCTGCAATTGTCACAGTTCAACCAGCACTAGATGATCTTTGTGCAGGGTTCCAAGAATGGTATTTGAAGTTTGAGCTGATGGCTAGGTGAGACCCTATCAGTACAGGCTGGTGTTATAGGGGACTGTCCTGCCCAGAGTTTCCCCCAAAGGTTTCAGTAGAAGCTGAGTGAGTTTATGTTGGCAATGGTCATGGGTGTTTGGGCTGTGATCATTTGACCAAACCAGGTTAAGACGTAATGACAGCATTGGGGTTGGGGTCCCAGGCAGAGTTTTGGCCACCTTAGTGTTCAAGTGTAATGCTGTGATCTTGAAAGTGGTGTCATGGGCCAGTAGGAGCTCTGGAACCATAGGGGCAGAGACACAGCAAATGCCTCAGAGCTGGAATGGGAGACTGCAGAGGCAGAGGAATCTTCTACTGGCACAGGGAAAGTGTATAGGCAGGGCCAGCTCCAGTGGCTCAGGGCCCAAAAGGAAGGCAAAGGCTTCTGGGTAGGTGGGGTTCTCCTGCTTAGGCAGTTGCCCAAGGCTTCCAAGTGGTGCCTGTGGCACCTGAGGCACGTCCTCTGCTCAGATCCCATGCTGGATCCGTAAGCTCCCAGTCACTGAACAGAGCACAGGATAGCATTCGCTCTACCTGCTCCCTCCCGGGTCAGATGGGGGTGATAAAAAGGCTTGGATGTCCTGAGACGCCTCTCTAGGTTTTTACCTTACTCCTTCCAAGAAGAGGCATTTGTCGGTAGGTATCTGTGTGCAATTGTCAATACTTTTCTTGAGAGCATTGGGCACATGGGCTGCTTCCAGTGCACTATCTTCCCCTAAAATTCCTAAAATAATATTTGTATCGAACTCTGAATTTGGTGGCAAACAATATCCTACTCAGACATTATGTTAAGTACATGGTCTGTATAATGATAGTTATAAAATTTTTAAGGGACAGATGCCATAATGCTTAGTATGTTTACAAATTGAATCTCAAGATCCAGAAATTATGTGTGTAAATGACTGCATTGATGCTCTAAATATTTCAATTTATTTCTTTTTTTCTTGGCGCAATATGTTGATTAGGCGCAGTGAAAATGGCAGGACTGAATTTAATGGCATTTCCACAAAAATGGGATGGATTTCGTGCTTTCAAATGACTCAACAAAGGCACATGAAGAAAGTTATCTTTTCACCTGTCCTCTATACAACTGGTAGAATTACCCCAATAAGCATGGCAAACACCTGACAGCAAATTTAAAAATTCTGTCTCTTATAGAATCACATTAAAACTTAAAGACATATATGACTCTTAGAAATAATCTTTGTTCTTCCTGAAATCTCATGAAATTGCATACAAACTCCCCAGTCTTCCAAGAACCAACTTAAAAATGTTCTTGCAAGCTAACTTTGCTCAAATGGCCAGATAGAGAAGCCAGAATGTCAACAAAACACTACCAAGATGTATTGCTTTTCAAAAACAAAAACCAAACAACAATCATTAGTAAGAGGGTAACATGAGAGTGATAAGCAAGAAATGAATGAGGCAAGTTACTGAAAACATAGTTCAGTCAAAAATACCAGCTATTATCATACCCTTTTCTGCATATGACCATGAGGCTAAGATATTCAGTGCAAGATCTCAAATTAGGAAATAGAAACCTATATCAAATTATGGGGAATACATTATTTATTAAAAATTTATTGCATGCTGAGTACAGTGCAATGATGGAGCTCAGCCTTAGTGAGGTTACAGAGACATATTTCTTACAATAACTGACCTCAGAAGACTTACAAAGTAATGCAGGAAGAGTGATAGGAATGGATGCTTGCCTATAACACAAAGGTGAGTGAGATAATGGGGCAACAGGAGGACAAGCAAAGTGCTCTGGCAACGAAGAAGAAAACACTTTAAGAAAAAATGGTTTCTGAGTGAAGTACCGGAAGTTTATTAGTATTTTATAAATGTATGGGATTTCAAGACCAAGGAAACTCATTAGTAAAGGTAGAAAATCCTAAGTATACATCTGTCATGCAGGGTCAGCACATTTTGTGTTTGAACCTGATCATTGCAAATGTTTAAGTAGATGAAGAGAAATGCAACAATCAGGCCCATGTATAGAAAACAGTTAGAACTACCATATTTTGCCACGTATAATGCTCATGTTTTTGCCCAAACTTTTGAGGGAAAAATAAGAATACACATTATACGTGGGTAGTATGGTTTAGGAGCAGGGATCCCAGCAGGCCTCCTTGGGCTACAGGGCTTCCTGCCTGAGCCCACCAGTACATGAGGTTGCAGTCTGGGAGGATTCCAGATCCAGTGGGAGGGGGCCAGAGGGACCACTGCCAAGTGATGTGATCAGCAGAGCAGGAGAAAGCCACGTGGGGCAAGGATCGAGGCCCAAGGCCCAGCCACACGGAGGAGACTGGGAGCCTGCACGTGGGCAACCAGCCGTAGAAGATCACATGCCCCTCAGCCTTTGGTGGCCATCTCGCTTGCTGCCCTTAACGTGTGAGGAGGGAAGGGCTCCGGAGGGAGAGGGGAAAGGCAGATTTCACTGAGCGGGTATGATCTGCATGCTCACCACGGGAGCATTAGTGCTCCCTATAAGTGTCTTTCCCAGCCAAGAGCCTGCAAATTTCTCCAGGGGCCTTTTCCTCAATCTCCAAAGGGCCAAAATCACAATCATGCATTACACTTGGGAGTGCATGTCACAAGGAAATGCAGAAATACAGTCTGCAGTTGCTACAGATAATTAGGGATCATCGACGATTTTTGAGAATACATGCGACGTAAACTGACCAAACATTTATTTTAGGAAACATTACTTTGATAATAATGTAAAAAAGAAGCACAGAGTATACTCAATAATGTTTGATAAATATATCACAGGAGGGTAAGATGGACAGCAGAGAAGATATCCTACAAATTGAGAACCCCGAGGACTAGGGTGAGGCACAGTCTGGGGGGTAAAGTGGAGGACAGAGCAAGCGATCAGCAGTGTTACTAAGTCACCTACGGCCAGCAGCTGAATAGCTACGATTGTTGCTCCATTTAGGATATAGCGTCTTTGTGGAAGTTACAATATAAAATAGTACCCAGTTTCATAAACGCAGTCATAATCCTGAGCAAAGTATCTCCATCAATCTTAGTAATTATGAATACAAATACAAGGACTAAATACAAATACTAAACAGTTTACATTTAAAAAAGCATCCTGCTTTCACATCTCTACAGCCCAGAGAAGGAGATGAGATCCTGGTAAATTTAAGTAGGGAGCTACGTATGCTGTGTTCCCAATGCTGATGTGAACAGTCCATGGGAAAGTGGCCAGGACAAGCTGGGATACAACGGTTGTGAGAGCATCATGGAATAAGGGGGGGTGCAGGGCGAAGGGAGGGCCAGTTAGACAACTGTAATAAGGTAAACAAATGAGCAAATTGGGGCAGGAGTGGAAGAAAATTATTAGGAGAGTATCTCAGCGATTTTTAAGAGACGGAAAATAGCCAACTTGCATAAAACCCGAATAGTAGGCTGATAAATGGGATATCATTTCATTGGCTCACGTTCCTTATCAATGTTTAAAGTATGATGTGTCAGATGTTTTTTAAAAGGTTAATGCGCACTACTCCCTGCTACTATTGTAGAATTTGGATCAAAGAAAATCAAGTAGGAAAGAAAGGAAATACACAGCAGCAACCAGGAAACACACGTGGTGATTCAACCTCTGCAGAGCAGGCGCTGAGAACGAAGTGAGGCCTGGGGCCAAGTTTTCAACCTAGGACCTTTGGATAATTATGTCAATTGTAGAAATAAAACTACCTGAGATATAAAACATATTTGGGAAAAGATAGTGAATTTTTTTCAGATAACCGACAATCAGGTAATGGACAAAGACCTGACTGCAATTTGATGGCTCCTGGGGAATGTGCAGGAACCAAGTCAGGGCTCAAACATAAGATGTATGCAACATGTACTAAAATGGAAAAAAATAACGACTAACATTTATAAAGTTGGAAATAGGTATCTTGTAAGATAGAGAGGAGCAATAAATAAATTATAGGAACTGGTTACAGAAATATGAGAAATATAGGTTAATTGTTCTTCTGTCAAGAAGCTTAAAACTTGCTGGGAAAAATAATGTTTAACTCTTTGAGACTTATATACGTATATATGTAGTATACGTATTTATGTATGAATGTATACATGTATTATTACATGTATTACGTATATATGTATTATACGTATTTATGTTTAAACGTATCCAAATCGTAAGAATGGCACAAAGGGTAAGTATCCAAAGTAGGTCAGAAAGCTTTCCCAAAAGTAATGACGTGCCAACTAACTCTCCAAAGATGAGTTCTCCTCAGAGGAGATGAAGGACGGTTCAGACCCAGAAGGGCGCATGGACAAAGCTTCAAAGACAGCCGGCACTCAGCAATCTAGCAGCAGGTGACCAAGTCGTGAGTGTTTGTCGTTTAGGGAAGCGGCAGTGAATTAGAGAGGTAGGTACAGAACAGAATACAGAATGTGAAGGATGTCATATTTAGGAAATTGGGAAGGCACTGACGATTTTTAGACACTGAGCAGCATCCTGCAGGCTGATACTCCTTTCTCCACACTCCAGTCCAGATTCGCCCCCTCTGCCCACTCCCAGGTTCGTGTCTCGGATCTCCTCCACATCCCTTCCAGACTCCCCATGGACCAGAGACGTGCCTAACTCAACTTCCTGCTCTTTGTCATTGTCACAATATTAGACTTGCAACCTTGAAACCTTGTCTCAAATATTGGTTAGTCTCTCCATTTTAAATGTTTGGTTTTTATTTGTTTATTTATTTATTTTGGTTTCTATTTTCATCTTAGGAGATGAAACTCTTTTGCAATATGAATATAGTCCCCAAGATGTCATCTGTGAAGATTAGGTACAAAATGTCTAATAATGTCTTTTTTAGGGTCAACACAAAAAAAGGATTATTAAAATAGACCATTTTGATGATTTCCTTTCATTATTTAAAAAAATTAAAAATATTCTCATTCTGTCGTTTTTGATCAGTTAAATGTTGCCCAACTTCAGAAGATAACAATCCTTACTGTATCTCCTTTCAGAATTTTCTTTTGGTGCCATTCCTGATTGCCTCTTGACGGTCAGATCAACCCTTCATTTAATGTATAATTAAAATGATCAGTAAGGTAAATGCGCTACAGAGCCACAACATGAAAGTCAAATAACTTACAAGTAGGAAAAGAAAAAATATTATACAAAAGTGACTTTGATGTGATTTATAAAAATGTCTAAAATTTGGGATGAAAACTTATAAGCAAATTTAAATAATAAGTATAAAAATATATGGTAGCCATGCACTAAGAACAAGCATTCCTGTTTCTGTAACAAATGTATCTTCTCTTCAAATGAAAATGTCTTGCACTAAAAATAGAAAAGTAGTGTTTTTCCTATTCTGGAAAACACTGGAAGATATCGGCCTCGGGAAAGACTTTATGAAGAAGACTGCCATGGCAATAGCAACAATAGCAATAATTAAACAAATGGGATTTAATTAAACTGAACAGCTTCTGTACAGCCAAGGAGACAACAACCAAAGCAAATAGACAGCCTACCCAATGGGAAAGGATATTTGCATATTTTGAACCAGACAAAAACTTAATAACTAGGATCTATACAGAACTTAAATTAATCCACAAGAAAAAAATAAAAACAATCCCATACATCAAGGGGGAAGAGAGATGAACAGAACCTTCTCTAAAGAAGACAGATGAATGGCTAGCAAATACATGAAAAAATGCTCATCATCCCTAATGATTAGAGAAATGCAAATTAAAACCACCTAAGATATCATCTAACCTCAGAGAGAATGGCCCGCATCACAAAATCTCAAAACTGCAGATGCTGGTGTGGATGTGGAGAGAAAGGAACACTTTTACACTGCTGGTTGGACTGCAAACTAATACAAACTTTTTGGAAGGAAGTATGGGGAAACCTCAAAGAACTCAATCTAAACCTCCTGTTTAATTCTGCAATCCAATTACTGGGCATCTATCCAGAAGGAAAAAAGAAAAAAAAAAACTTCTATTATAAAGACCATGTACTAGACTTTTTATCACAGATCAATTTACAATCACTAGATGTGGAAACAGCCTAAATGCCCCTCAATCCAGGAAAGGATTGGCAAGCTGTGGTATATGTATACCATGGAAAACTATTCAGCCATTTAAAAAATGGATATTTTGCACCATTTGTATTAACATGGATGGAGGTAGAACACATTATCCTTACAGCATCACAGGAATGGAGAAGCACGAATCCTGTGTATTCAACTTTGATATGAGGACAATTAATGACAATTAATGACATGGTGGGGCATGGGGGAAGGGGAGAGCAGACAGAGAAGGTGAGAGGGGGTGAGGGTAAGGAAAGTAAAAAAAAAAAAGAAAAGAAAATCGTCATTAATTCTCACATAAATTAGATTTAATTTTGACCAAAGTACATTACTTGAACATTAATTTTTAATTCAACTTGTTAATATGTTGTTTAGGATATTGCATCCTCATTTATAAGTGAAATGTGTTTGTAATTTCCCTTTATACTAATATATTTTTTCCAATTTTAATATCAGGTATATCCAGATGAAGTAGAATGTTTTGAAGTATTTCTTCTTTTTCCATTGTCTATAAGATTTGACATGATCTGTTTTTGAAATTATCTTTTATTTTTATTTATAAATATTAGTTGTCTATTCTTTGAGCCTTTGGAAAAAAATAATAGGAATAAATTAACTGATGACTCCATACTGAGCCTCAGAGTCAAAGCATTCTGTAATAGAAATACTCTTATCTGACAATGTGAATGCTACTGTTTTTGCATTATGATTATTATTATTATTGCTCAATATTTCATTGCAGCAATCGTCTGATTTCTTTTCTGAATGTATTTATCTTTGTTCTTTACGAGGTTTTTGTTTCTAGTCCTTATCTTAAACTTTGTTATTGTTTTTTAATTTTGTGAAGGCAAAAAGTGGAAACCAAATAAACACATGTGTATGTATAGAGAAAATTAAAAAAAAAAGAAAGATAAAAAAAATAGAAAAGTAGTAACAAAAACAAATACACCCCTGCACTACGTTCATTGTTGACTTTCCATATCTTATTTCATTAATTATTTTATAGCACAGGTATTAGGTATTTAAAATTCCCAAATGGCATTCCAGAAGGTTGATTTATGTATCTTTATTACTGATGGAATAGTGTGAAATGTCACAGGCTCTAAAACCACTTTCCCTTTTATATTTCACTTCACAACTTCAGGCTAATATTAAATTATTTAGTAGGGTCTGATCATTTCCTGCTGGTCGGATTGTATTAAAAATATATGGCTTTATGAGCACAGAAATTAAATATGTGAACAATCAGGCTTTGTAAGAATGCACCACATGTTAACCTAAGTAAGAGCAATAAAATATAAACAAAACATGGACATTTAGAACATTCTCATAATGTGTGTTCTTTTTATGAACTAAATACTCTGTTGTAGGTTGTATTGTAAAGAACAGAAAAAAAAAGATAATTTTAAAGATTTTTTTACATGGTTTTTAAAATGATTAAACTAAACTAATCTCTAGTTGAGATTTTAATTGTAAATCACTTTTAAGGTTAGAGGCTAAACGATGGAGTATTCTGACATCTTGACAATAAAAAAGAGCTTATGAGAGTCCTGGGGTGGCAGCTCTGGAGTATTTTCCAACAGCTAAACAGCAAGTCAATGACTGACAGAATTCCTAGCCTTCCACATCTTACCATGGTTACATTAAATGTACTTTACATTATAAAATGTACTTTTCCTCAGTCCCAGGATGTAGCCCAATCTCTACTACTTCAATAATCACTTGCTAAAGGCCCTGGAAGTTTATTTCAGAAAAAGAAGTTGTAGTGTTATCTTTATTTTTCTGTCTTTTAATGGCTGTTTGCCAGACTTTTTGGCAATGAATAAATTCTATGAATCAACTGAAATAATGAAATTTTTGTACTAATTTTGAAGGAAATAGAATATAATACTTTTAAACATCTGCTGGAGCCTTAGCTGTGTGAATTATAGAATAACACGATGAAGAGTGTGAGAGAATTTGAGACTTTTAGTACATCCAAAATACACTCACAGGTTTATAGATGGAATACACCCTGTCAGTTAAAGTGAGTTTCTTATCGAAAAAGCCGTGGCCGATTTGAAAGGTAACTGAATTATGCTCAATATTTGCAAATGTCACTCATGTCACAGCAGTGCCAGAGAGGCGTTTCTGGAACGTTTTACTTGTAAAGAGTAAGAGCTCCCCTAAAAAAAGTATTAGAAGAAAAAAGGGAATTCAGACGTGTATTCTCTCAACTAGAATAGCTACAGAGAAGTGGGAAAGTGAAGATATCCTTGTAATCCCATAGTCTTTAACATGAATTTATGTTTAAGTCAATCTTTTAGGACATAGGGTACAGCTCCTTTCATTTCCATTTCCACATTAGTATCAGGTGGTCAAATTACTGTTCTATTTAACTATATTCCATGACCATTTCCCACCAATACAAAATAAACATAATTGAAATGTATCCGTTGATGTGTTGTAATTGATATGATTTAAACTAAGATTTTGCAAATAAGGAGTACTACTGGCACACGATTTATCATTCTGCTGTCTGAGATATTTTACTAGAAGCCCTCATTGGTATCTTCATCTTTTTAGTACCAGGAATAAAATCAGGTCAAAATTCTCATAGCATCACAAAGCTTGCCCAGATTTTCTTGATCAGGTCTGATCTAGATAGGTGCTATACAAGAGATATTTAAAATTGAATTTGTTTTAATTTTGAAATTTAATTTACTCCTGAAATCAGAATTAAAGTAGTGTTTTAGAGTCATTTATCATCCAGGAGAACAAAGGTGCCCTTTGAACCTGCAGCGTCGCCCTGTGGTCGCAGCTGCTGAGACCCCAATCTCTGCTTGTGTCCTGTGGCGTTGACATTGTGCCATTCTAGGGTAACATTTTTTTTCCTATTTTTAATACTTTTTATGTATTTGCTCATTTTCTTATTCATTTCTATGAAAGACTTATTAATAACTGACCTAATGTATTTGGTCTATCTTTGTAAAATGAATAACAAATTGGTGTTTGGGGGGCAATGTACCATGCAAAATGCTAATGGGATTCCTGAGTGGAAGACGTCCAGCCTGGATCAAGACCTTGCCCATATGTGGGGTTTTTGTCTAAGCAATCTTTTTTATAAGCTTTTTATTGCTTGAACAGCTACCGAAGCAAACAGAGACATATTATTTATTAATTGTCCACCGTTAATAGTGAGGTCTCACCAACTGCCAATCCATATGGACATAAAGCCCTTAGTCCTAAATCTGCTCAGATTAATTTCTTTCAACGGCATCCAACAGCGTGAGGGCAAAGTGAGAACCAGGTTGTGCTCTTGCCTTTTTATGCCATGCTTGGCAGATTAGTTCACTGCGACTTCTTTATAAGCATAGAAAAGCCGCAGCCCTTCTCGCGACTTCTTTATAAGCATAGAAAAGCCGCAGCCCTTCTCCGTCCTGTCCAGACTAGAGATTTGCTAAGATGAACATGAAAGGACTTTAGATCTGTTGTGTTTTTCCCCAGATCTTCTCCAAAGCCTGCATAATCCTTTTGTTTAAAAAAAGAAAGGTAAATGACAAAAGAGATAAGAAACATGTTTCAAGAAATGCAAACAGCTACAATATCTAATTACATTAAGGACATATTTCTTACTTTAAAAAAGTTCAAAGTTTAACAGAAAAAAAATATTAAGCCCAGTTGCAATTTCAAGATGTTTGTAGTTCTGATTACTGGTTAATTTCAATAATTTAATTCTTCAAATAAAATGTAAAAACTCTCCAATCTGATCATCAACATATCCACACACATTGCATGCCAAATTTCATTATGTTAATTTTTAGAAATTGGGACTTATTCTGGTCTTTTCTAAATTTGCACGCTTGCTCAATATCTTTGGATGAATATCAGCTCACAGACAGGAAGCAAATTTAGCTACTTCCAGAACTCTTTTTTGCGGGATGCCACTCGTATTCTTAAAAAGCAAAGATGATCATTTTGGGACTTTTGGTTTTTTCCTGGTTACTCTCTTCTGTCCTGAATGAAGGTTTTGAACATATGTGTGTGTGATGTTTTAATAGTGAATTCAACCGTGATTAAACTACCAGCATTTCAGTCACTCTTTAGGGCAGCTTAAAGAGCCAGTTACTTGCTCATGAAACTTTTGGAAAACTAACACTGACTACTTATTTGTTCAGTAAATTGTTAGTACAGTGCTGGAAAAGCTAACTACTGAGTTTTTGAGACTTCTCTGTTCAGACAGGAATTCTGAATTTTGACCTTCACTCTCCGTGCTGGGAAAGAACTCAAGTAAAACGCCCCCCAAGAAAGTCCCCAGTAGAGAATCTGCAGTTCAGCAGCAGATGTGCAGATTTCATTTTAGCCTAGAACCCCATCTATTTCACTCTTTCCTACCTGTTTAAAGTAGGTAAGCAAGCCCAAACTGTGTGAGAAATACGCTTGAAGAAGCCTATTATTCCCAGGTGAGAAGGCAGCCAGTGTTTACAGTCACCGTACTTGTAAATGTCAAGAAATCAGCCAGGGCACATGGCCCAGTTTCTGAATAAGGTTGCAAGATGAGAAAAAGTAATTTTCTTTAGAAAACACCCTCTTTGCCTATGGTAATCATTAATTTTCCACTGAACCATTTTTTTTAAAGCGTTTACTCTTGGCAATGCTAATATTTTTTTTATTATTTTTGATTGTTTTTAACAAGTCGTTGAAGTAAGTCACCACTGTTTCCTGACGAACATTTTTATATTGAAAGCCGATTCACTCCTGGTGGCTTTCTCAGTGGTCTGTGTCCCCCTCTGGACCAATGTTTAATGGCTTTACCACAAAGGAACCCAACTGGGAGGTTTTTAAAATCTTTTCTTTTGTTACCTTTTTTCTTCTTTCTTCTCCAATTTTTTAAATCCAGAGGGTTCAACTACTATTTTGTTAATACTAAGGATTTCTTCTAAATGGTTAGAGAAGGATCCTTCCCCTGCTTGAAGGACCTCAGGCAGCAGCTTGCAGCTTGCTGTAGATCTAATGAAAATCTGTCGGTGCATATGCACAAACTGACTACAGAGAGTACATCAAATGTTAATTCGTAGACGCAGAAGTAATATGCAAATAGAGATTCTAAACTTCCTGCCCCATCATTTTTAATGAAGTAAGTTATTCAGCCCTTACATATAAGGAAATTATAAAGTAAGGCCTTGGCTCGGTGCACTGGAATATAGTCTATTCTTTTTAATTCACTGATTGCCAATTCACTTCTCTTTGTCACAAGACTGATTTGAAGTTATTGAACTGAAAGGACGTTTAAGAAAATCTTAGCTTGGGTAAACTTGACAGAAAATATTCTAGTCATATACCAATTATATGCCAGAATATTCTATCCACATAAACATACACACAAGGGTAGACAGTAGCTCTCCCTGAGCCCCAAGGAACACTTTCCATGTCCAGAACATGCAGATAGCAGTGGTCTGTCTATATACTATGGAATGTTTTCATACACATACGTATTTATAATAAAGCTTAGTTTATAAATTAGGCACAGTAACATGTCACTAACAAATAATAATAGAATGGAATAATTACAACAACAATATACTGTGATAACAGTTATGTGAATGTGGCCCCCCTCTTTCTTTCTCAAAATAAATTACTGTTCTGTACTGTACTCGACTCTGGATAACAGAAACTGCAGAAAGCAAAGCCAGGGCTAAGGGAGGCCCCCCTGTGCTCACAGACAGGTCGGTAAATTGATAAAATATTGACATGGGTGTGATAATTGTATGGTTGGCTCTCCAGGATGAGAACATATGAACAATACATCAATCTTATTTGTCCCTATAATATTTTGATAATTGAATATTTATGATAAATCATGAGTTATATATATTTATCATATTTTATTATACTTATGTTATTTTTAACTAAAATTTCTCATTTTAGAAAAAGGCATTTATTTAACTTTTACCATAGTTGATAATTTTCACTATAGTCAAAAATATTTATAAGGAATAATTTAACAATTGATGATTCTATCAGAAAATTTAAAAATCAAAGAGATTCTCCACTGGGCATCAGCTTATTCTTAAAAAATTCTCAAGAAATGTTTTTTAACATGTGTGTAGACTCCTCTTGAATCTTACCGTCCTCAAAAAGCAAACTATAATAATACACAAAGAACCCCTGGAGAATGATCATGGGTCAACTCAGATAGAGGCTGAGTCGGTTTACCCAGATTCTGCCCCTCCTGCCCTTCACTTCCGGTACATGTTGGTGGACACGTGTTCATTGGTTTCTGTCTACGCAACCTCACCACCCCCAAGGAAAATGGGGTGTGAATTGCTAAAAGATCAAAACAGAAGGGAAACAAAATGCAAAAAGGTCACAGAGAAATAAATCTTGCAAAGTCAAGACCTTATCTCCTAACCCAGAATGTCAATGGGAGGGGATGAGAAGAAAAATGTACCTTCACTTTCCCACCTACTTATGCGAAACTAAGTAAGCTGCTCTTGGCACCGGGGGTAGGAGGATTTGTGTTATTTGTTTGTTAGAATAGAATACAGCATTCAAAAAATATATATATAATTGAATATTTATGATAAATCATGAAATTGCATGTATATTAAATATGAGTTATATATATCATTATTTCATTATATTTATGTTATTTTTAACTAAAATTTCTCATTTTAGTAAAAGGCATTAACTTTTACCATAGTTAATAATTTTTACTATAGTCAAAAATATTTATGAGGAATAATTTAAAAATTGATGATTCTATCAGAAAATTTAAAAATCAAAGAGATTCTCCACTGGGCATGTATGTATATATATAATATTCACACTAATCTCAAAGTTGTTAGTACAACTTTTTTTCCCTAAGATTTAACTAAGTGTCACAATGCAGCCTCATGTCAGCAGTGGTTTAGACAATTAGAAGAAGACACTTGTTTAATTAAAATACATAGAAATTTTATGATTAAATATCTAAGGCATACATTTTTAAAGAAAATAAATAGAAGTAAGTTGCAGCATAAAAAGCTTTTGGAAGAATGAAGATATTAAGGTAATTACTTTTTAAAATTTTAATATTTGGAAAAATGCAAACCCTAGTTATTGCAACGTTTTAAAACTAAGTTCCATATAAGAATAGCTGCTTGTATATTTAGGTGCATTAAAGCATAAGATATTACTGTAATAAAAGTGTAAATTCTAAAGTCATGCCCTTTTCTGAGTTATTAACTTCAATATTGTAATGGCTTTTTAGTCTGTCAAATTTAAAAACAGAAGTAAGAAAGATAAGTGAACAATGAACATGAATAGAAATTTAATGAAAATTGAAAGGTGAAAAATTTTGATCAATGAAAGAGGAAAAAAATAAATATTAGCAGGACAAAAACATAGACTATAATAAGCTTTCAATGACCTACTTATGGGTCTTAGCAATATGTATATAACCATAAAGCCAAATATAGCACTCCAGGCCAGTGTAGTGGTTATTGTTATGAAAAGCAAATATGAAATTCAAATAGAATACTTGTCTTATTAGTGCAATATTTTGTAAGAATACTATCATTTTAATAAAATTATAAAGTAGTTTCTACTCTGTTTATATATCTACCAGATATAAATCCAGATTTTATAAGTTTTTAAGAAAGAGAGACAGAGACAAACACAGAGAAAAAGATGGAGGGAGTGAAGGGTGGAGAGAACAAAAAAAGAAAGAGAAAGAAGAGAGAAGAAAAGAGAAAGAGTATGAAGACAGAGAAAAAGAGACAGAGAGAGTCTGCACATTTTAGTATATAGGAAATGCTTTGAATAGAGAGCTAACTGGACAAAACCAGACTCAACATCCTTTACATTTCTGCATGGTTCTAATGTTATGATTTGTTCTGAACTTCTACTGTTTTACTGTGCCACTTTAGCTTATTCTGTTATTTATCTCCTAGATAGGTTTACATTCCATTCTAGTCTATCCAGGTAGATTATCCTTAAGAAAAACCTAGTCAGCGTCCATTCCACGTTTGCTCAGTGATCATTCTAAGACAAGTTCTTATTGCCAAGGAAGCTTTGCTTCTCCCCAGGGCACACTGGAAAATCCCAATGACTTGCATTGCTTACTTGGTGGATGGATGGATTTTGTGTTACGTGTTCAGCTTGGCTTTCTAAAGTTAGAAATACCTGCTTGCTTTCTATATGCTGAATTCTCTATCAACCTTCAGTAAGAGACTTTGCAATAATTCTTAGGCCAAAAGGGGAAAATGCATCTTCCTGATTAAACTATGAGAAGACACCTTTCTTCTAACCAAATGATTTTAGGCTCCTCTTCTCTCCTTCATGTTTCATAAGAAACGATCACTCTTCTAAGCCCCAAGAATGAACCATTGTTCATCCAATAGGTCATAGTTTTACTCTCTTTGCCAATGATTTTAGTCCTGCTACGTAACATGGTTCTGCTCAATGTTACATGAGGCAAACTCTGCTGAGAGTTTGAGAAAGAGTTCTCACTATGATAAAACTCCTTTTGCTCTGAAATTCTACTGGGAGAATAGACTCCATAAGCATCTTATTATCAGGAACAAAGTTAGCCTAATGATGATAAAGCAGAAACCTGGCAAAAAAAATCTACCTGCGTGTACAGCTATGTATGAATTGGCAGTGAAGTTTAATCAACCAACCCACCAGCTGCCCGGTATCTGTGAAAAGTGCCACAGAAAGCAGAGATGCCTAAAACACACTCTTTTATGATGTGCAATTTCATTCTGCATAAATGGTGAAAAGAGAGAGTGGAGTGACAAAGGAAAAAGGCTTTTTTGGATGTTCTGTCAAACTGATCATCACTTGTGTCGAATGTGGCTGAATGTACCACCTGGAACTACTGCCCTCCAAAAATCCCAATAAAAGCCTAGTAGGGCAACTTGGAGTGGTTATTGTCGTGTGGGATTGAGGAGAGAATGATGACAATGTACACGGAGGGTCCCCTGTCTTTTAGTGATTTGGTGTCCTAGAAGGAAAAGAGAGTGGAATGACAGAAGGACTTAGAGTAGTGAAAAGTGATACCTGGTAGAACTTACATGTGACTTCATTTTTGTTAATTAGCACTTGAAATTTTTTGGTGTGGATATAAACAGCTTCTGGTATCATATTGCTTCTCTGTGAAGGACATTTTTTGTAGTGCAAGTTTGCTAAGAATATGTTCTCTTGTTTTTATCTAATTTTTTTTTTTTCATTTTCTTCCATTGTTGGAAGATACATTCACTGAACATCGTAATTCTGAGTTGCTGGTTTACTTTTTTCAGTCCTACTGGTTGGCATGGATTCTCGCAGGAAGTCTGCTACAACTCTTAAGTTATTCCCTTTGTTTATTGTGCATTATTTTTCTCTGGATCTTTAAAAATGTTTTCTATACTTTTAAGCAGTTTCACGTCAATGTGAAAAGATATTTACTTTGTTATAGTGGATGTTGTTGATTTATCAATTCTACATAGGTTTCTCTGAGCTTCTTGGATTCATGGTTTGATTTCTTTTATTTTATTTAGAAAATTCACAGCCATGATTGTTTTACATATTTTAATTACTTCATTCTTTATTTCTTCTCTGTCTGCATCACAAAATTACACATATCAGGCTATTTATTCTTCATCACTCTATAGCTTTTTGATCTTCTATTTTGTTCCTCCTACATTGATATTTTTTTCTTTATGCATCAGTTTTTCCAAGTAAACTTCAGATACTGAACTATCTATAAGTTCACTATTTTCCCAAGTATGTCAAGTTCATGTAAGTGGAATAGACACCTTAAATAATCTTTTTTTTTATTTCCAAGGTAGCGATGACTTTTGCTCTTAGAATCTCCTTTACACTTCTTCTAGCATTTACTGTCTTATTGAAATTCCCCAGCTGTTCATACATATTGTCTACTTTTTTACTAGAGTCTTTAGCATGTAACCATAGTTCTTTAAAGTTCCAAAATTATAGTCACCTAAAAGTTCCAACATCTGAATCATATCTAAATCTGGTCTTATTACTTATCAATTACCACTAAGTTGTTTTATCTTACCCTCTCTGTATGTCTTATAATTTTTTATCAAATACCAGACATTGTCTTGTCTTTGATAAAAACTAAGGTAAAAAATATTTAATCTGAATATGAGCATTTCTTTTCATGATTCAGGTCCTTGGTGTGGAGAATAGAGTCCATCTATTTATAAATTAAGTTAAGGTTATTTTTGTTGTCATTTCTATAGTTATTGTCAGAAAATTACAGCTTTCAATTCTACTGATCAACTGCCATTGCCTTATTTTGGAGTAGAGTTGTTCAATGGAGTGCTTACCCTTTGTGTCTGTGCTGCTCAGCCATCCCTCTGTGGTGGATGATTTCTAAGAGAATTTATGCCAAGGGTCAGCTTTTCAAGAAACTCAAGTGTTTTAAGTAAGTGCCATGCACTTTAAACGTGGCACCAGAATATTGAGTTCGCTACGTTTATTGTCAAATAAGACACTAAAATTAGTTCTGACTTAAGGGGATATGGAATTTGACCTCTCAATGTAAGAAATAGTAGGCAGTAAATATCTTCAAGACTACTCCATAGACCACTGTATGGAAGCCACAGTTCGTGTTTCTGTGTTTCTTCCACATGTGATATCCATCTATTCTCCATCCAAGAGTTTGAAGCCTATTCTGCTATAATACTGATTCTAAATCCAGAACGTCAGCGTTTAAATTGGTCCAAGCTATCAGGTATGGCTTCTATTAATCTAAAAATTTGTGATCTATAGTAATAATTTTCCTGTACCTATCCTGTACTGAATATTAAGTTGTGATACAAACACTACCTATAAAATAATTGCAATGGACACTCCTATTTCAAAATTGGGGAGAGAGCAGGTTGGCACAGAGCCATCACCAGTGCATAATGATTCTGAAACCCAGCTAGGCATGCGTCATGATTTACCTGGTTAGGTTCCAAATCTATTCCCTAAGAGTGTTTATTAGTTCATTTGTACTGTGATGAGGATCTACATGACACTGAATAATTTATAAATAAGAGGAGTTGACTTATGGTTATAGGCTGTACAAGAAGCTGACACCTGTACCTCTTTCCATCAAGGGACTCGGTTTGTTCCTTTCATAGCAGAAGACTAAGAGGAGCCGTTGCGTAGAGATCAAGTAACGAGAGAGAGGGAGATGGCAGGCTCTTTGCCACAGCTAGTTTTCATAGAAGCTAGAAGAACTCACTCCCTATAGAATGGCACCAGGCTATTTATGAAGGATCCGATCCCACAACTCAAACTTCTCCCACCAGGCCACACCAAGGTTGGTGATAAAATTTCAACATAACTTGGCAGCGCCAAACAAACCATATCAACCCATAATAGAATGACTCTACACAACTCCTGACTTCATTCTTTGGAATTTTGGCTCTGAAATCTCAGTCACTCCTGAGAAGTGGCCTGTGTTTTCAGGTAAGTAGCTTTTATTTTGCTTTCTCCCCCATAGAAGGGGAGGGCTCTAAAGGCTTTTAATTTAAACCCTCTGTGCCCTTTTTACTCCAAAGGGACACATTTTTTTTTTCCTTAATTCCATGCTTGCAAAATGTAGAGGTTTTCTACAAATCTTTTTGGGTTCAATTTAGTTAACTAAGGACACACTCAAAAATTTCTTTGAGACAAGTTCCTTTCTGGCAAGGGTTAAAAGCCATGGTGCTATGGTATAGTGCCTTTAAGATTTTAAAACCCTTTTTGTCTAGAAAGAGAATCTAAAAGATACAGCAATGTTAGACTTCCCAGATGACATTTTCTGGGACATATGGTCACCTTCAAAGTACTCCCTGTGGCTGTCTGGTGACCATAGTGATATTCACCAATGGAGGTATGTAGCACATTTTCCAGGATGAGTTTGCAAATTTAATTGTCAGATTTTGTATAACCTTAATATTTTTAGAATTCTTTTTGTCTTGCTGACAAAAATTGCCTTATATATTTCTGAGGTCTTAACAGAAGTTCTAGAAACTCCACCCTCGATCTGAACATTCTGACTGACCAGCCTCATTTTAGTCTCAACACCTTGTATTTGATCTTTACCTTGAGTCAATTCCTTATTTTGAAACTTTTATCATCTTGAAACTCTGAGAATAAAAAAAAGTTTCATTTTTGACTGAATATTTCCAGACTTTGTTCTATTTTCTTGAAATTTTTTAAGAAACTAAACAATTCACTGTTTATTCTATCTTTATCTGCACCTAATTACACATGGCTTTCAAAAACTGTTACTTTTATGGCTGAGGAAATTTTCTTAGGTTAATCTGTTGATTCATTACATATGTTTTCCATTTTCCACTTAATGGCAGGCAATAGTTTTGTCAAACATTTTGCTATGATATAAAATGGATAGTACTCTCTTTGTATAATAACGTTTCCTGGCTGTCCTTCAAATCTACCATAATCTGTCTGGGATCCCTCACTTTACGGCTACCTTCAGTCTCACAGTCAAGGCCCCATGTTTTAAGATTTTGTGCTGAAAGTTCTCTTAGTCTGGTGATACTATAACAAAATACCACAGACTGAGTAATTTACAAAGAAACTAATTGATTTCTGACAGTTTGGAGGCTGGGAAATCCAAGGAGCCAGTCTCTGACAAGGGCCTTCTTGCTACATAACCCTGTGACAGAGAGCAAGAGACAAGAACGCTCAACTAGTTTCTGGGGGGAGGGGCGTTGTTTTTGTTTTTTTGAGATAGTCTCACTCTGTTACCCTGGGTAGAGAGCTATGGAGTAATCGTAGCTCACAGCAACTTCAAACTCCTGGGTTTAAGCAATCCTCTTGCCTCAGCCTCTGGAGTGCCTGGGACTACAAGGTGCCCACCACAATGGGCAGTGACTTTTTTCAATTTTTAGTAAAGACAGGGTCTCCCTCTTGCTCAGGCTGGCCTCCAATTCCAGATCTCAAGCAGTCCAGTGCCTCAGCCTCCCGGAGTGCTGGGATTACAGTCGTAAGCCACCACCCTGGCCTGAACCAGCTTTTATAACACTTACTCTCATGATAACAAAGCTGCTCTTGGGATAATGGGTTTAATCTATTCATGAGGCCAAAGCCCTCAGGGGCTCACCACCTCTTACTGGTCTCCATCTTTTAATACCTTCACAAAGGCGGCTGGTCACTGTGCCTCATACCTGTAATCCCAGCACTCTGGGAAGCCAAGGGGTGGTCCTTTAGAGCTCAGGAGTTGGAGACCAGCCTGAGCAAGAGTGAGATGCCACCTCTGCTGGAATAAATAAACAAACAAATAAATAAGCTGGCCACATCCGCAGTGTGTGTGTGTGGGGATTGTCCTGTAGTTCCTGCTACTCATGAGGCTGAGGTGAGAGGATCACATCAACTCAAGAGTTTGAGGTTGCTGTGAGCTATGACACCAGGGCACGCTTACCCAGAGTGACAGAGGGAGACTCTGTCTCAAAAAAATTAAAATAAAACAATAAATAAATCTTCCCAAGAGCAACTTAATTTTAGCATGATTTTTGTAGGGCACATTGAAAACAGAGTAGTAGTATTTACTACTTGTATGAATTGTTATTCTAAATATTTATTACTATGGAAGGAAAAAATTCCCAAAATTGGTGGTTTAAAACAACATTTTTTCGTGATTTCCTGATTTTTCAGGTTGGCTGGCCTGAGCTGGTTAATGGTTCCCCAGAATTCTTGTGGGGTCACAGTCAGCTGGAAGCTAGACTTGGGCGCACTAGTGAAGTGGGGCTAGGTGTGCACCACAGTGCTTGGAAGGGTCACATCGCTTCAGCCCTCGATAACGTCTTTGTCTTCATGAATTTCTGTCTAACCTTTATTAATTATGACAGAAAAATAAAAGATATGTCAATCTGCCAACTGCTAAATTTTTTTTTAATAAAACTACCACTTATATAGGAGCCTCATTTTATGACAACACATACACACACGCACACCAGGAAGACATAGATTAATGCTATGACACTCAGTAAGTGGCTGCTACGGTTTGAATATATCTTCCAGAAAAGCATGTGTTGGAAACTTAATCCCCAGTGCAAGAGTGTTGAGAGCGGGGGGTCTAATGAGAGGTGATTAAGTCATGAGGACAGAGTGGATGGATTAATGTTATTATCCAGGGAGTGGATTTGTTATAAAATGGGGATTTCAACCCACTTTTACTCTCTCTCTCTCATCTTCTCTTTGCCCTTCTGCCAGGGGATAATGCATCAAAAAGGGCTTTGTAGATGCAGGCCCCTTGAGCTCGGACTTCTCAGCCTACAGAACTATGAGGCAGTAAATTTCTGTTCATTATATGTGACCAGGTCTGTGGCATCCTGTGACAGGAGCACAAAACAGACAGTGCCCTTAAAATAAATAAAAGATAGCATTTAATTCTACTTCATGTGGAGGATTTTCAGAGATTAATTTGCTATAGAATTTTGAGTCCCAAAAACTAGTTGAACAAACCCAAATTTGCTTTCCTTTATACTGTGCTGATTTCTAATTAATCTTCATTATTCAGTTCATCTAAATAATGACTACAATTACATATCACTAGAATATTTTTGCAGAATGACATCAAAATGGTTTTTGGTGAATTTTATCTTTTTTTTTAACCACAAACTTGTTGATTCTTTGCCTTCTGAATCATCAGGTTGCCAGCTTTTGAACCATAGATACATTCATAAAAATTTTAGGGGTAAATTGCACAGGTAATTAAAGATGCTTAATTAAAAATACAGTATGTAAATGTTCTGCTTTCAAGAAAATTGCTATGTGCCATCTTTAAAAATAGAACAAAATAATTACCCAGAATTATTTTGTTGACATGTTTTACAGGATTGCTTAGAGACATTTTAGTTTGCTAAAAGCCTCCCATATGCTATAGTTCCATTTTTAAAAAAGGAAGCCAATGTATTAATAAATACTACTTACTGCCCCCCAAACAGACATTAGCTTCAAAATACCCACACAAACATAGACACTCTTAGCAAACTTTTATAAACCTTGAGTGATAAATATTTATCACTCAATATTTATTCAAGTCATAAATAAATGAGCACAAGTAAACTATATTTTTAAAAAGTTGTTATAGGTACAGAAGATAATTATAGAAATAAAAGATCTATAGAAAATTAGCATTTAAATAGTCTATATAAGAAAAGGGGTTATAATTGTATATAAAATCAACACATTGTACCCCATAAAGGTGTCAATGTATACATGATCTATGTGTTTATGACTTAATAAAAAAATTAAAAAAAATAAAGAGGAGAGGTTATAGATTACAAGTTGGAATATTTTGTAAGGAATGATTGAATGAGGCAACCTCAGAAGAGTAGCTGCGGTAACTATTTAATTATTTATTGTTTTACACTATAAAAGAAATATACATTCAATTGTAAAACTTTGAAAAATAGAAAATAGGTTAAATAAGAAAATAATCAGTAATCTTGGTTCCTCCAACTACTAGCTTTGGAAACTTGGTCTATTTCCTAATTTTTTAAATGGAGAAATAACAGTATCTATATCACAGGGTTGTTTTCAGTATTAAAAATAGGTTAATGCATATAAAGACCCTAAGAGATTATTTAGCACATAGAAAACATTAAAATGTTAGCCCTTGTTATTATTATCTTTATTGTACAAAATAATTTATGTAAAAATGTATTGTGATTCTGCTAAGTGCCTTGTACTGGTCTAGTCTTGCACATAAACAAATAAACTGAAGACACTATACTCTTTGGCTTCATGGAGTTTATGTTTTAATGTAAAGAGATAGAAAAGACATAGAAAATACACATAAAAATTAGTGGGCATGCTGTATGTTAAAAGTGACGAATCTATGGATATAAGCAAGGCAAGTGGGATGAAAAGTACTTGAGGAGGGGGAGTTGCACTTTCAAGCAGAATGGACAGGGTAGATCTGAGCAAGTTCCCTTCAAGCGTAAATCAGATGGGCATGACAAGTGAGTCAAGCAAAATTGCTAGTGCAAAGGGCCTGAACCATCAACATCCCTGATACACTCAAGGACTAAGCCTGGCTCTGCCAGCTACAGTGGGCTGAGTGAGAGAAAGGAGAGCTGTGCACTGAGCCAAAGCGGGCACCACTCGTGCCAGGACGAGCAAGTCCGTGGTGTTTAATCTGCCTGCAACAGGGAGCTAGAAGAGAATCCTGAGTAATCGAGGTCTGACAGATGCTTTTGGAGAATCTTGCTTACTATTTAGTTAAGAACAGATTATAAGACAAGGATGGATGCAGGAAAACCAGCTGGGAGTCTATTGTGGTCATCCAGGAGAAAGATGATTGTGCCTTGAGCTGAGATGGTGGTAAGGAATGAATGACAGTGTTGAGGAAAAAGCTGGTGATGCAGGAGAGAAAAAAAAACGTAAGAATAAATTCATTGAATAGGACTGAGAAATGAATGGATTTTCTTTAAATGAGATCCTACTCATCATACTGTGAAAAGTGGGAAAGTGGAAAGAGTGGCACTGGGAATTTGTGAAATCCTCCTGTTATATGGTCGTTCCTGCTCTTACTTCTAACTGCCGAGGTAAATACCATTGCTATTTCATGCATTTGCTTCCTGACTCTCCTATTATCATCACGTATGAAGATGAAGGCAGATATCAAGCTGTTGCATCTACAAGTCAAGAAATGAGAACGATTACTAGTAAACCACGAGATCCTAGCAGAGGCCAGGCCACAGATTCTCCCTCCCAGCCCAGAGAGGGAGCCAAATTGACTGATACCTTGATCTCATCTTTTAGCTTCTATGACAGAGACTATCAATTTCTATTACCTAAACAGAAACTTTTTTCTGCTTAACTTTGTACTTTGTTATAACAGCCCGAGCAAACTAATACACTACCTTAGTCAGGCAAAGTGGGTCACCAGCCACACTAGTAAGTGATGCTGACATTATGTTCTCTTGACAGGATATAATGAAAATGGTACTTTGTCTGTGTTATCTTCCTCCCAGACACCCATAGCCTCAGCCAAATGATGACAAAAGCACCAGCAATAGTTGGGCACTCTACCAACTATTTAACCAGTACTCCTCACAAGTTTTAAGATCACAGAAATAAAGAAAAATCTTATTTTTCATAGCCTAGACAGGTAGCTATATAGATAATTAAATTTCATGTGGTATTACGAAACAAAAGAAAATTAGGTGAAAGCTAAAGGAATATGAATAAAGTGTGGACTTTAGTTAATAATAGTTTATCATCTATTGATAATGGTTCGTAAATTGTAGCTGACATACCATACTAACATAAGGCATTATAGAGGAAATTGGATTGGGGTATGCAAGAATACTCTACTACCTTTACAAATTTTCTATAAAAGCTACAACTGTTCTGGGAATAAATTTTATTTAAAAAAAATCCATGAAAAAATATTTGATAATGCCTACATTAATTTATTCAGACTTCCACCCTTTCTCTCTCTGCTATGCTTTCTGTGTCGAAGCCAGATACTTTCTACAGTTGATATTAACACATACAGGATTTTTTATCAGTTTGGTTTACAGTGACATTGATAAGAAAATGCGTTCATAAGCATGGTGAAGGCCAACTTTATCTTCTCTCTCTCACTAGAGACATGAGAAAAGGCAGAGGAATAAAAGTTGTTTGATAATGATAATAATTTTAATATTGTAAAAAACCTTCATATTTGATAGAGACCAAGGTAAACAGTAAAATTATGTGGAAGAAAAATATATTCAGTGTACAAACATTTTTTATCATGAAAACCAGAGAATAATTTTATAAATCAATAGCATGACAAATATGATATGCTTAAGCTTGTTGAATACAGAAGAGAAAATACAAAAAGGGGCCACAGGCCTTTCTACATGTCTTTTTTTAAGCAAGCAAATCAATTAAATACAAAAATGCATAATTTTTAAAAATTATGAAATCCTTGGTTAGAACAAAGAGCAATGTACAAAATATTCTAAAATTTAAGATTTATTAGAGACAAGTACAAAAATGTTATTAGAAAACACAAACATGTCTTTTAGGGTGAGGACTTATGTCAACAAACAATATTTCAAACTGGATAAATATATTTTAAAATTAATTTTATCTAATTTTTCAGCAGGAAAATAATCTTTAAATAATCTCATTTTTGTATTTCATTTTATCCTATGAATAATAGATTTTTCAATCTCTTTAAATAACTTTAAAAATTCTGTAGCTATAAAAAAGCCAAAATAAGTGAAATACAATATAAGTTGAAGCAAAACCCTACATCTAACTTTCAATACATTATCAAAATCATGCTAACATTCTGGAAAAAAGCTCATAATATTATCTGTTGTTTCATCTTGAATAATGATCAGTTATATTATTTAAATATAGAGGTTCTTAAAATGTTGTAAATGATGGCAGTAAATGAGATTTTTAGATTGTTCTAATATCTGTTATCTTCAATTTTATTCTTTCAGTTTGCTAATTTAGAAGCATTCAATTTGACAAAATGATTTATATCAAGTTTTATGTTTTCATCTTTTAAAAAATACATAATGACAATTAGGTGTGCAAATCACATCTTTCCTGTATAAACATGGCATTACTGAGTCCTGTGCACTGCGTGTGCTTTTGGGCTGCTGCTCTCCCAGTTCTGCTCTTTCATCTAGTCCCCTCTCATGAACAAAGACAATTTGTCAGGGTTTGGGATATGAGCTGTGACCACAGGTTAGGACAAAGTTAATTATTCTGTAGAAGCATCAAATCCAAGACTTTGACCTCAAGAATGTCATGCTTGAAGCAGTCAGACTAACTTGGCCACAGATAAAGTAGTTAAATACTTTAAAGCAACCTAAGTTGCAGATTAGCTAGAATTTGAACCAGTGCTGATGGGGTAGGGGGCTGATAGCTCATTTTTCTCATCCTTTTGATTTTATCTTTGAGAAAATTAATCTATTCCAGAAAGCTTATTATTTCAGGGTGCACTCTCACCCTCTTTTCCTCTTGTTTGTTTATTTGGGTTCTTCGAAGCCTGCCGGCAAATCCCTAAAGCCCTCACAAGGCCCCAAGAGAGTTAAGATCTTGGATGAAACAGTCCATTCTTCTGTTTTCCTTTAACTCTCAATCATCCTACATCCTCAGTCACCAGCCAGTCAGTTTTTCTATCAATTGGAATACTACCTATAGACTACATAATTTGCAGTTTAAAAATAGAAACTCTCATTTTCAGGTCTGGAACCTTAAAATGTGCGTTAACCCTGGCCTTTTTTACATTCTTCTTGAATGAGAAATTAACCAAGATGCTGTGTCTATTCTACCCACCAATTATCTCTTGGTTTTATCCCTTTCTTGATTCGACTTCCCCTGTAGCACATGCTTGTCCATGGCTAATACGTGGCTTTAATGAACACTTAATGACTGACCTTTCTGACATGATTCTATATCCTCTCCAATATAGTCCACTCGTAATCATTATAATATTCTCCCTCAAATCCCTACATAATTACTTACTGCCCATCACCAAACATATCATACTTAAACTCTTCTCACTTACCTCAAGGGCTCACATCTACTTTCTCATCTCTGACTAAATTAATTTTTCATTACCATCCATTGTGCCCCATTTTCAGCACAAGGTCAATAAGTTACACGTCACAGAAAAAAATTAACCTTGGTCTCCCTGTTTTCAAGTCACTGAATTCCCAGAACCCCTCACATTTCATGGAGTTGCTCCTTCCGTGTGCTCGTGTGCTCCAGTCCTCAGCAGCACAGCACGAGAACCAGCTCCAAAGACATCTGAGGAGTCCCACGTCCGTGATCACACCTTCGCTTCCCCTCTTCCAAGTCTTCACGTACTCAGTCTATAATGTTTTACTTTCTATCATTTTAAAATAAAACTTTGTGAATTAGAGCTGCATGCAAAGTATTGATGAGTCGCACAAAATATTTTTAAAAGTCAGAATTGGCATCATTTTTCTAGAAATTCTTAAACAAAAAAGTATACATTTTTCAAAGGTGTGGTAAAAACATAAGAAATGCATGCATGGTAAATCTGTAATTCAAAGCTAAGGGTTATAGAAAGGAGGCTTCCATAGTATAGATAATGCTTCATTTATTAAGCTGAGTGGGGAGTTCATTAGTGTGTTCCATTCTTTGCTGTTTACATATTTAAAGATTTTTAATATAACTTCAAAGAGTAGATAACATCTTCAGTGTTAGACCCCAAATTTGTAACTACACACCCAGCACTATTCTCACAGCTGATCTGTAATATTAGACTCATGATTACAGAAGAGACTCACAGAGTTATCTATTCCAAACGTTTCTTCTTCTCTTGAATTAAGAACCTACTACTTAATCTTCTAATCATTTCTTTATTTAGTTATTAATTTTTAAATTATTTTAAAACATATAAAACATATATATATACAGTAGAATCTCTGTAACTCGACCACCCAAGGGACTGTAACAAACTGGTCAACATACACAGGTGATCAACATGAAGAACTAGGTCTACTGCTCTGATACATACAAGAAGTGGTGCATGTCCAGTCAAGGCAAATTAGCTCAACTTCAGGAGGTGGTCAATGTAGGAGGTGGTCAACCATGGAGGGTCTACTGTATACATCTGTAATCTCTTTGTGTTATGCCCCAGTTTGTCAGTGGAAAATACAGAGGGGAACAAAATTTTCCTGTTTACGCTGGGAGTTTAGATTGTATAGGGAAATACAGATCTAAAAAAAATTAAGTGGAGTGATTTGTTGTTGATGCTCTGCTAGAAGGATCCAAGCAGGAGGCAAAATGTGAAAACCTGAAACTGAAGGTCATCCAGTGTGTTAGTCCATTTTGTGCTGCTGTAACAAAATACCTGCACCTGGGTAATTTATTAAAAAAAAAAAAAATTATTTCTCACAGTTCTGCAGTATAGGACGACCCAGATCAAGTGTCCAGAAGGGACTCTGTTTCCACAGACTTGAAAAGTGCAGCCCCCGCAAGGGACAAGTACCATTTCTCACAGGGCAAGCCTGTGCACTGTGCAAGCTTTTTGTTGTTGTTGTTGTATAATATCTCCCTCTGGGTTCAAGAGATCCACCACCCTTGGTTTTAGCCTCCTGAGTAAATAGTAGATTTGCAGGCAAAAGCCACCATACCAGCTAGCTTTTTTAACTGATTTTTTGTAGAGATAGGTCCAGCTGGTTGCCTGAGCTGGTCTTTAGCCTCTGGCTTCAGGCGTCCTCCCGCTTTGATCTCCCAAAGTGTTGGGATTATAGACATGAGCCTCCACTCAGACCCACGTGCTGTTTTTACGGCAGCATTAATCTCTCATAGGAGTGAAGCCCAGTGACCTGAGCACCTCCCATTAGTCTTTACTTTCCAACCCTGTTGCATTGGAGACTGAGCTTGAGATAAGCTTTGAAGAGAACAAAAACCTTCAAACCTCAGCACCCGCGTTATAGGGTGGGAGGTGAGGTTTACAGAAGCATCAGTCAGCCACTTAACATTAAAACTTGGCTTTCCATCCTCCATTCTCTCACTCTATAATCATGCTCTGCAAATTTGATATTTATAACACAAATGCATTTTAGCTACATGCGTAATGAATTTAATAAGATCTCCCATAAGTTCTAATTGGTAAGAGTTATAGCACAGTTAAAATGCATAGCCTATGTCTATGGAAGTCAAGTTAAATGAAGTGAGGAAAATATTTGAAATAAAAGGAAGAACTGCCAATAATGCTAAAATTTTAATTCTAGGTAAAAAATTGAAAATATTTCTTTTCTTTGCTATTTCTTTTTCAATTTGATTACAATATTGATCTGTACACCTGGGTCACCCTTATTGAAAGTTGTGGTTAGAAGCATAGATGTGGGCATCAAAAACACAGTGACAGAATAGCTGTATGTCCTTAGGGAAATTTCATCACCTTTCTAAAACCGACTTTTTTCATATAAAATAAAAATGATAGCAATACATAATTTGCTGCTATACTGTTGTCAGAATTAAAGCAGACAATTCACATAATGCTCTTTGAACATTGCCTGGAACAAAATAAGTATTCAGAAATGTTCATGGGTTTATTAATATTATTTCAAAGTGCCTATAAGGAAAATCTAAATGGCCATATGCTAGCTTTTATCAGACATTTGAAACTCAGTCATGCATAATTTCTTTATAATCCCCTTTTAGTTCCTTGAATATAAACTCTCTAAGAAAAGAGAGTTTTAAAGTGTGGATAAACTTACAAACAAAAGACATGAATTCTCGCCACTATTCAGATCAGGAACTGTCCGTGTGCTTTTTATCACTATTTATTCACTTCCTTCAATTTTCTTTAGAAAGACAGAATTTATTTTAATTTGTGTCACAGAATTAGTGTGAAAAATTAGGGAAATTGCTATAAAAAACATCATGGCATCAAATTACACACCATTAATTGCCACATAACATCTAATGGCAACGTAAAACTTGGTTTTATCTCCAAGTGTTATACTAATTATTTGCTAGAATTCATCATAATTTATATTTAAATTGTCTCTATGTTAACTCTTACATAACTTTTAATTATTTTGTTTTATGGAGTTTATTATAGAGTTTATTCCGTATTTGAGACTTACAAAGTTGGAAGTTTTATCTGTTAGGTTTTATTCCTTAGGAATAATTTAGAACTGTAAAAGAATAATGATAGACATTCACAAGTTATATTCCGCATCTCGTGTGTTTCCTGTTTCTAAATGTATTTTTACAACTATTTTTGTTATTTGTACTTTCAAATCTACACAACAATTACTGCAGAGGAAGAAATCAAAAGTCTTTTTATAATTCATAAAATGCTCATCTGAAGCTTTGAATTCCCATAATTCTTAGAAAATAAAAATAAGTGAAATATATTTTTTGTGAAAAATGAGAAACCCTCAAAAATATTTTATATATTTTTAACTAATAACAATCAATTTCATGTACACACATGTGGTGCCACTTTAGAAATCCCACCCCAAATTTCCATTTACCACAAATTTGTGCAAAATTCTTAAAGTATAAAATGATTGAATAACAAATTAAAGGCATAGCTTGTTTTTCAAATATAGCATTATCTAAGAAATTATTTAGTAAATAACAATCTGATATTGTCAAAGGATAGTATCTGCAATTATGGGCAAGAGACGAGAGGAGCGGAGAACAGGTGCAAGCCATTTATCTTCGCTTTCTCTGTCTTTGGCTCGTCCCTATTTAAGGTTTGAGGGTGGTGCCAAGTGCCATTCCCTACTTAAAACAAACAACAACAACAACAAAAAACCTTCTCCTGTCAATTGTTAAGTAAGTCTTTGATGTTTAAAATGACAGGATTAATGGCTCTTTAAAAAGAATGCTACTAGCAGGAAATCAGAGTATATGTCAAAAGCCAGGAGAGGGGAGCGGTGGCCCGTGAGGATGCCGGGGCTGACAGAGATATCTGGAGAAGACTTGCAGTTATCAGAGCCGGTCAGCCTCCAGGAGGGGAGGTCCTCGCCCTGGGTCCAGCGCTGGAGCGGTGCGCGGTTAGACACGGGGCGGCGATCACAGCATCGGAAGCAGTCAGAATTTAATACCCTGGCAGCTGTGGAAACAGTAAGACGATCCTCCTCTCTGCTGTGGGATGGAGCAACCTTCACAGGCCGCGCTGCAGGCTCAGAAAAGCACCGCCGGGCGCGCATCGCGAAGCTGCTTCTAATTCTCTACAAGTTTGAAATTTTTCTCTTTCAAAAGGGACGTTGGTCCAAGGTCATTTCTGCAGACTGATGTTTCAATGATTAATTTCATTTCCTTTGTTCAAGGAGCCTGTGTATACCTTACAAAATTGCATCAACAAATTGGGTTAGTAGCCTATTAGGCTAAGAAAAATAAAATTGTCGCCTCCTCGCGTGCCCTGGCCACGGACGGCAGCGTCCCTGAGTCTCCCTGGGTAGGGCCTCGCTATCTTTCAATGACAAGATCAACTTTAAGGGAAAAATGAGGAGCGTGTAGAAGATCACTGCTAATCTAACTTTCACCGAGTTTGAAATAATTAGAAATCCAGGAAACAGGAAAGACCTCATTTTCTGGAATCAGAGGTGATAATTCAGTAATCCAGCAAGGCTAGATTTTTGATTGTGGTTGTCTCAGCCCAGTGAGACACTGATCTTCTTTGGACATTGGTGTTTTATTTTGTTCTTTGTTTTTTTTCCCTTGAAATGAATGTGACCATTCACTACAGTCACATTTCCATATTTTTTTATTAAAGATTTAAACATTTTCTTCTCCATAAGAATATATATCATCATTCTGTTCAAAAACCGAGAAATATTAAAAAAAAAAAAATCTGTTTCAAGAAATACTCAGTTCTGGGAAGAACAGAAGAAATGCTCTTTATGCTAGAGAAGAAAACCAACCTAAAAAAAAGAAAAAGAAAAATAGATACTTTGAATCAGATGAAGCAAATGGAGAGGGCAGGCACAGGAAGAATGGGGGGGAGTGTCACCTGCACACGTGTGTACACTGTATGCGTCTTATCATCTGAGTGCAGGCACCACTTTCTCAGGAGGGGGAACACAGGGGAGGTGTAGGTGAGGGGTTGCTCTGAGAAGTAAATGAAGAAAAACAGAGTCATGTATGAGTTGGTGGGAAATGATTAAAAGGAAAAACAAGCAACTGTTAAAAACCAAACCAAACCCGGAGACCTCCATTTCACGGAAGTTTTGTCTTCCTATCAGTAAGAATAGCAACTGATTTTTCTTTACATTTTCAACAAAATTGAAAAGTATAAAATGTGTTGATTTTTCAAAAAAGAGTCTCTGGTTGATGCACTGATTGTTCTGGAATTTTGTACTGTTTGGTTAATAACAAATTGGCATGGGATTTTACAGCAGAGCGCTGACATGGGAGTTGGGGCTGTTTCATGGGCCGGCGGTACAGCTGTGACTACCAGAGACACTCACTACCTGCTCCTGCTGTGGTTACTCATAGGGTCAGTCGGGAACAGCTTAGTCTTCTGCTGAAGATGCCACGCGGGCTCTCCCAAGGAGTCCTTTTATAAGTCCAGGAGATAGTTCTAGCAAATTGCAACCGATACAAATTGGTGAGCATTTATGTGGACTTAAATTTAGAAATATTTGTTTTGGTAGTGAGTTTTTCTTGTTAGCTTGTTTGTTCTCATGTTGGACATTGTTGAAACATGTATCATCCATGCAGGTGTGAGCCATTGTTCTTCTCTAAAGGAGATCAACAGAGGAGAGCCAGATGACAGATCAAATTTTGCCCTATAGGCCACATCTGGCCTCTGTCACTGCCACGTCTCACCACTTCCCATCCCCCTTTGTCCTCTCCTCCTTTTCTTCTTGCTCCTCTTTCTTTTTCTGCTACTAATATCCTTCAAAAGTGCTGGAATAAATACAGGCCACAAAACAGATTTGGGCCATGGGTTATCATTTGTCAACCTTGTCTCATGGTTCCACAAACTGTGTCCTGAGGTCTCTTCTCCACGGCCACCAGTGAGGATGAACTTAAGGTGCTGGGAGGTCCTTGCATTTAAAACCATAAGTTATTGTTTAAGCCTAAACTGCCCAAATTGTTCTTCCCAGACATAAAAATAGTGCAGCATTGAGAAACCACTTACTTAACAACATTAGAAGCATACGAACCACAGAACCATGGACCTTTATTACTAGAAATGACCTTAAAGATTACTCTATGTAATCGATTGGTTCTGCAGTGGTTTTATTTTCCAGATAAAGAAATATACTCTGAGGGGAAAAAATGTGACTATCTGTTGCCTTCTATAATTCTCTCCTAAGATAACATGTAGGCTTTAGACTAGCAGAGCATCAATTTTAAATCAATGTAACCTTGTAAGGGGAGACAACAGAACGTGAGAAATTAGAGTCTGGCTGTATGTAAACTCCAAGTTCAGTAGGGGTTCCCATAGAGTAAAGGAGAGATGAGTTTGGGTATCAGATCATGATAGAGGCATGTCAGCATGTCGTCTGTGTGTTTGCAGCCTAATGAGAGAACAATTACCTTCGTTCCAAGATTTCTAAAGTGCTTGTATCTCACTGAAATAGTGACTGTATAGAAATAATTAATAATGAGGTTGAAAGATAGATGATAATATCAAAGTAGCATCAAACTAAATGTTTATGTAATAGAAATTATAACTAGTGTTCAAATTTAAACATTTGTAATTTTTCAAGGAAAATCTTATAAAGGGCCTTTTACTCTAATTCTCCCTCTGGAAATGTCCTTGCCCAGCAAGCTGGGCACTCATTTTTTCAAGAGACTTACGGGTTCTGTCTCAGTTGTCCTCCTTGTCTTTACTTTTCATGGGTTTATTCTCAGCACTCATATTCTTGTATCCAATGTCTAACAATTTCTCAAAATTCATCCCAGGAAAAGTGCGACATACCTCACTGCTGAATATCCATATGATCACCCTTGAATGATTGGCCTTGGGAAGCAATGCTTGGATGTCAGCGCCTCGTCCACCTCTCAAAGCTATTTTGGGAGTCTTTTTCTGGAATGGCTGTCAAAGGTGTCATTGTGTGGCACACAAACACATACAACAATAATGAACACCACTCAACAAGACACCACACACAGCACTACAAACACCGCTCCGAGATACTGATATACCAAGGTTATAAAACCTTCCCAAGAAGTTTCCTACGCTGCTGCCAACACAAGTGCAAGGTGTCACATTTGTGAACTTAATTGTCAGACCTCATATTGCCTGCAACATCTGTATTTTTATAACTCTATTTTTTATTTTTTTTTAATTTCTGTTAGATACCTTTTTCTGGGGCTCCCACATGTGTCATCAGTTTTACATGCTCATAACGTAACCAATTCTTTCTTTTCCTAAGCCTCCCCTCCGTCTGTGTTACAATATCAGTTCCATCCAGTTCTCCAGGCCCCAAAATACAGGACATCTTGCATAATTTGTCCAACCCCCTCTTTATCCCCATGCCATACCACTTATTGAATTTTGTTGATTCTATCTCTTTTGTATCTTTTATATCCATCTTGTTTCCATTTCTGTCACTAAGTACAGGACCTCATTATCCTGGCTTAGAATGGCTCAGTAATCTCCTTGCCAGCAGCCTTGAACCTCTCTAATCCATATCTGACACCACAGCTATAGTAATCTTTTAAAATGCAAATTTAATCATCTTACTTCTTTGTTTAAATCCTTCAAATGGCTTCCCATTTTCTATAGGTTAAAATCAAAAATTTTTATTTGGCAGACAAGTCTCTTTCATGATCTCACACCCAAACTCATCTCTTCTTTACTCTATGGGAACCCCTACTGAACTTGGCGTTTACACACAGACAGACTCTAATTTCTCACGTTCTGTTGTCTCCACTTACAAGGTCCTTTACCTCATCATCCACACCTCAAATTCCACTCACTTTATACTGCTTAAGTGGGTTACTGTCTGTATGGGTCAACGTTCTCCTGCTAAACATGCTTCTTTCTCAGAGACAGAGAGAAAAGATTTATTATAAAGGATTGGCTCATGCAATTATGAGTTATAAGTTCAAAATTTGCAGGATAGGCTGGCAATATAGAAGATCCAGGGAGAGCTAATGTCCCAGGTCAAAGGCCGTGGAGTAGGAAGAGTCAGTGCTACAGTTGCAGTGCAAAGACAGTCGCCTGGAGAACGTTCACTTAATTAAGGGAAAAATCTGTTCTTTTGTTTTACTAAGACCTTTGACTGCAGGATGAGGCCCGCCCACAGCATGGAAGAACACCTGCTTTACTCATGTCCACAGGTTTAAATGTCAACTTTGTCTAAAAGTACCCTCTCAGAAATACCCGAAATGGCATTTTACCAACTATCTGGGAACGGGACAGCCCAGCCAAACTGAAATTAACATGAAATTAACCATCACACTGTGATGGAATTCTTTATTCCTCCAGAGAGAGTTAGTTGATTGTTCTCACATTAGGCTGCAAACACACAGACTGCATGCCTCTACATTAACTTATATATGCGTTTATAATTATTTGGGTCAGTCTCATATCAGATATGAGATCCATGAGAAAAAAAAAAACATGATTGATGCATAGATGACAAATTTAATATTTGATAAATGAATGATTGTCTAAATCAAAAGACATATTTTAAAAATATATAAATTTTAATGAGACTAGATTGCCCTGGCTAATAATAATAGTTACACAAATAATAATAAAACTAGAGAATGTAGGGCTCTCTGTTACCTCATTTGATTCTCTCATTAATTATGCACACAAATGGTTGGTGTTCTCCCATCTAATGAATGGGGCTTAGAGAAGGTATGGATTTGACCAGTGTTGCAGAGTTAGCAGTTCTCCCTCCCAGAACTTCTGGACTCTATCTATTTAGCACTTTTTCCCCCAACAGTCAGATTTTCATAAAGGCCTGTCCTAGTCTCTTATTTTGCGTTTTTTTAAGCTAAGTGTCTTTTACTTGGTTATTAATTTTTAGACTCTTCACTGTACACGGCAAACCAATGTGCTGTTACTTGGAGCAATATGTTGGAACATGCTACTACTTGACTCATTTCCAATTTTCAATATCTGTAAAAAATGGAAGTAGTTCAAATAGCTGCAAATTAAAGCACATTTTAAAACCACTGTATCATATCAAACCTATCTGTGCTTTGGTTTATAAGCGCCCGCTGCCTGTGCGTGGATAATCCATCACAGCCTAAAATTAGAAAAAGACCTGCAGCAGCTCACTGCTTTTTCTGACAACATGACCTTCTAAATACTTCTTAGACTAAATAGATGTGTTGTCCTCTGAATGTTTTCAAATCAACATACTTTCAGTGGAGGCTCATTTCTGTACTCTAGAAAGCCCATTTGACTCTGTGATTTAATTAAACTGGTATTTGCATTTATGAAGCAGAAGTAACCGAGGGCAAGGGCATCTACTTATGTGTGCGCCCTAGTTCTAGTGGAGACGTGCACATCTGTCAAGGTTGTGGAAACTGAATCCTGTGTCCTGTAATGCTGGACGGTGTTCTGGACACTCTGCTTCCACAGAGCACTGTTAGATTTCACAGGGCCTCAGGGGATGAAAGGAATCTGAACTGAGATGTGGTAGCATTGAATTAGGCTAGTACTTCTCATCTTCCTTTTTAAAATCCATTTTTATTATGTTTATTTTTGGTAAACACTTACTCTGGGAATAACTATAAATGTAACTATTCACACTTACCCATTCAAGTCAAATGGTCCAGCTAACGCCAAATACCCAGCTATTTGGAAACGTGGGTGAATAACAGAAGATTTGTTCCTCACCAAAACATTTATAACTGCATAAATACATTTTTTTCTAGGATCAATGTCTATATTATCCATTAAGCAATTTTTTTTCTTTTTGTTTATGTGACTAATCACATAATCCCCAATCCTCTTCTCAGCCTGTATTATTTTATACAACCTCTTCCCAAAATGTGCATCACCCTTGTCCCTGATACTCAAAAATTGAAGTTTTTGTAACATTAAATCAAAGACACCGTGAGCGATAGTGTCATAAGTTGTTCGGGCTTATTATGTAGGTCAAAGGTAACGTTCCTGTTTCTGAACAGAATCACCATTTTGTTAACTGTGAATGGAGAAAAGGAAGAATTCTTCTTCAGAGTAGGAGATCGGTGTCCTGATCCCGTGTGGTGAGGGGATTTAAAATGCTGTGGCTGGATCTCAAGAATGGAAGAAAAAGTATCCAATGTACTCAGCCCTAATATGAAGCTAATTTATAGCTTTCATATGAAGGCTAAAACCCAATTATAGTATAGGAATACAGGGAAAGGGGAAAGGGAGGGGAGGGGAGGGGGAAGTATGGGTGGAGGGAGGGTACTGGGGAAACTTATTAAATGTAGAGTATCAATGTCTTTATATAGTGATCAAGAAAATGCCATGAAGGCTATCTGTAACAGTACGATCAAAACATTTCTGAATGTATATGAATCGTGCCCTATGATTGCACCAATG
>CAUYON010038223.1:0-26166 GCA_963573935.1 Arctocebus calabarensis
TGCCAAAGCAAATTGAGAGGGGTTCCCAATGGTCTTAGCAATTGAGCAAAGATAATAATAAGTCTCTTTCATCTTGGAAGAATACAGGCGAAACTTACTAAATGCAGAATACAAGTGTCTTCATACAATAACTAAGAAAATACCATGAGGGCTATGTTAAACAGTTTGATGAAAACGTTTCAGATTGTATAAGAAACCAGCACATTTTATCCCTTGGTTGCACTAATGTACACAGCTATGTTTTAATAAAAAAAATTAATTAATTAAATAAGAAAATAAATAAAAACACGCACACAGATATTTATAAGCCATTTTATCATAATTGCCAAAAATTGAAAATAATTAGTGTGTTCGTCTATCAAGAATAGGTGAACGGTGTCATATCCATACAACAGAAAATTATCTTACAATAAAAGAATGATAAGGGGGAGCCAAGAAGAGACATGAGATTCTTATGTTAGTAAACAAGGCAGGTCTGAAAATCTTTATGATTCAAATTATGTGACAACCTAGAAAAGACACATCTGTTGGGAAAGGAAAACAATAAGGGATTGGGGGGAAGCATTAAGGATGAGTACGTGGAGTACAGGGAATTTGTAAAGCAACATGTTGTCTTTTCATTCTGTAGAAACTATAATGGTGTCCATTTTATATGATTAACTGTAGAACAAAAAGAGTGAACCCTCATGTAAACCATAGAATTTAGTCAATAAAAGTGTTAGTATTGTTTCTTCAGTTAAAATCAAGACACCACACCAATGCAAGATGTTAATGAGGAATGGTGAAGGGAGGGGGAAAGCGCTATATGGAAACTTTCTGTTTGATTTTTTTTGTTAATCAAAAAATTCTCAAAAAGGATCACATGTCCAAGTAATCTGTTTACGATCACCTTTCTAAAATATATGCCTGCCTGATCAATGAATTATTCAAATTAATTCATGCAATATCTAAGAGAAAACATGACATTATCTTTAAAAATTCAAGGCTACAGTGAATTGCAGAGAAAGTAAACAATATGGTCTTTATGAAGCCTTCCCTGATTACCCAGTTTAAAAGGACAATCCCCCCAAACTCCCCAGCCACTCTTTGATTCTTTTTGTCTATAACACAAACTACTATTTTACCTACTTAGTGTTTGGCTTTCTGCCTCCCCTTACTAAAATTTAATTTCATCCAGGACAATTATTTTTGAGTGGTTTATTAACTGCTGTGTTTCCAGGAGCATATCCAGTGCCTTGAAGAAAATAGGTGCTTTTTATATGATTACATACGTGAATTGATGGGAAAAGATTAAAGTGGACAATAATTACAAAGACTGTTCATAGAGGAGGGTGAATTAGGAGTGGTCTTCAAATTATTTATAAGTCTTGGAGACAATGAGAAGAGGACAGGAGAGATGTAGTGATAATACTATGATGAAAGTAACCACAGTAAACATTGGATCATGTGGAATTGAGAGGAACTTGAAACAGGTGAATGGGAGAATGGGCGTCAGCGTGCTATAGCACCAGTAGCAATCCCTGTCATCTGTAAGGGGCACAGTTCCAGGTTTCATGATAACAACCAAGTCTGTGCTGTGGATTAGGAGTCAGACTACCACATTATGTTGAGAAGAAGCACACACCCCACCAAAGGTTCTATATATCACAGAATAAATTCATGTTTCTGCCTGATGTAAATATAAGACACAAAGTAAGAAATGTGTGCACGTCATAATGCAACCAGGGAATCATGCGTTCATTTACCTCTTCATCAGATACAGGTCTGAGGTAATAAATATGGACTTTAAAATGTACATAATATAAGGAATGGGATACATGTTTCATAACCACATTTAAATTGCCTTTTTTGTGAACATAGCACACAGACATCAAAACTTAAGGGAAGGAACAAAACAATACTTTACATTAAAAATTTACCAAAAATAATATAGGAGAGTGGAAGCTATAAAGTATATTATACAAGGTCATAGGAATAAACAACATCGCATGTTGTGGTCTCAAAGGCAAACGTGTTTCATAGTCCACAGATTTTAAGCCAAAGGCAAAGATAGGAAGGAAGGAAAAGATCCCTCAGTGGGGCTGGATTTGCCACCTGAAATTCATTTTGTGCATCAATGTCTCTCCCCGCTTCCACCTGATATGATCCACTGCAATTTAATGCAGAGTCCCTCAGCACGTGTCTCTGAGCTACACGAAGCAAGAGTTGCCTTAGTCAACTTGGAACAATCACTTCATAGCTCTGTAGTTTCTAAATTTCCTAATTTGATTTCCATGAATACATGCATTTAGAGAATGAAAAGACATTTTAAATGAATTAAAATTTCACTAGGAAAATATATTTGGGGGCAAAAATATCATATAGTGAATTCCAAAGCTATTTATAAATAGACTTTGAAATATTCCCTGCTTTAAGTTACACCCTAACTTACTCTATTCGATTTCACATCAGGTACTGTTTCACATTGAGCAAAATTATATTTTCCTTTACTTCCCCCCAAACGCCAAGAAACGTATTATGAAGAAACAGGATTAAAGAAATCTTTCTGAAGATTTATAATATGTATTGAAAGCCTGCCAACATGTTCCTGAGGTAGTTTTTATTCTACTCTTGTTCTATTTAAGAAAACAGTGACCCTGAGTGTCTTTGCTACTTGCCCAAGGTCATACAGCAAGTAAATGGCAAGCAATTTCTCCTTTTCTCCAAAGATTTTCCTTTTAATATATCATATTAACTAGTATAGAACAGTAGAAGGGGAGAAATGACTTTTTCTAAGCCATGGGAGTATTTTGTGTCACTGTCTATGAAAAATTTTCAGTCATGTATTTCCAACCAAGAGTCATAAGGAATAAAGATAAGCCTCTAAAATAGCACCAAATAGCAGAAGAACATGAAATTTCTTGTGCACAATTCCCAACTCTATCAATCACGAGTTGTGTCACCCAATATAGGTCATGTTAACCTCTCTAAACCATGAAACTCTTATCCATAAAATGGAGATTAAAAATCACATTCGGAGCGTTGTTATGAAGATTAACTAAAACAATATTTTAACACGCTTGTTAGAACTCAGCACATGAAAACACCAAGGACACATTAGATGTTCTCTTTCATGTTTTGCCTTTTCCTGTAATCCCCCAATAATAGTCAATCATTCCAAAAAGACAAAATCTTACTTGAACTCTTTAGAAAATACAGCTTGAAGCAAGCAAATGAAAATGCTAACTATTTATTTAGGAGTCGTGAACTTAGGGCATCGGTGTGACAAACAAAAAAATGAAGAAAAGAAAAATGCAATAAATGTATACTGAGGCATTACTTTGCTGACACAGACCCTAGAACTGACTCACGTTTGCAGGTGGCTCAGCAGGTGTGCTGTTTGGCCCCAAGGAGGTACTTTCCTGCTAAGGCTGCAAGGTGAACTCAGGCCTTGAAGTGGCCAGTCAGATAAAAGGAGGAGCTGAGTTTTGTGGTAATCTCCTTCCTATGTCCTTGCTTTTCAATGTTTAAAGTTTACTCTACAAGGAAATAGTCCCACTTTTGGGAGGCATGGTCCTGTCAGATAAAAAGTTTGCCAATATTTTCTGCATTCAACTGGGTAAATAGTAAATTCAACGTTCGATAGTGATCTAGGAGGACTATACTCATGAATGTATTGTACTTGGGTGACGGGTGCACTGAACTTTCTTCCTTGATCACAATGCATTATATCCATACATGGAACAAACATTGTCATGAACTCCATAAATCTGCACAAATAAAATAAAAAGAACAATATAAGAACCAAAGTGGTGGCTCACGGATACCAAGAGAGAAATATGCCAAGGAGAGAAAAAATGTTCAAATACATAGTATGTTCATTGCTGCAGAGAGATTATAGCTAGGGCGGCTTCCATTGGATTGAGTGCCATGAATGACCTGGTTGAGATAGAAGAGGCCATATTCTTTGCAGGACACTAAAGGACAGATTTGAGTGAAAGGAAGCATAAACTGATTACGTCTCCCTATCTGTATTCAATGCCAAGTGAGAAAGGCAAAAAATTTATCACACAATGAGGGACTCAGTCAGAAAATAGGGTGTTTCAATGCATGGGAAACATTAAGGCATTCCCTGAGCGACGGAAACAAACTGGCTTAGGTCAAGTGAAAGAATAGTAATGAAGGTCATAAAGGTAGAATATGTCAAATAAAATAATAAACCAAGTCATGAGAGAAATAGAATTTCCAGGAGGGAGAGTACAAAGTAGTGTGAGTAGTGAGAGAAATAAAAACATGTACAACTAAAAATAAGAATCTGTTACACTCTGTATAAGTTTCAATACTAGAACAAAAATATCGGAATTCAGACTGAATCTTTCCATGGAATAAAATGATAAATATATGATTAATAAAGGCAATCAGGACAAAAGGATATTCAAAAGAAGAAATTAAAAGGGAATAAAGAAATGTCAATAGAAACGGAAAGTGCATACCTTTTACTAATCACAAGATATATAAATGGATTAAACACTTTGGAATACAGTGGAATACAGAAATTATCAGATTGGACTACAAAATCATAATTATGTTTATAAAAGCCACATAAAAAAGAACAAAAAATGTAATAGTAGACAAAAAAATACAACTAGTACATACTAAACAGATAAAATCCAGGACAGAAATATAAATATCAGGCAAAATTAACGACATTATAGAGTACATCACTGGGGTAAAGTACTCCTATATTACAAACAATTTGAATATTAAAAATAAAATTTAAAAACTGATGCATTATTTTAAAAAAGCAAAATGGTTAAACTAGAGAAGAGATTAATCAAAAAGCATCATTACTCACTTGTAGAATTAATGAGGACAGGCTGAAAAAAATTCGCTGGATTTAAAAATAATAGTTGATAGATGCCATTATCAATAGCAACAAAATATAATGAAGTTCGGAATAAATCTTAAAATGATGTGAAAGAACTCCAGAGCATTAGTATATTGAAGTGATTTAAAGACCACCAAATTAAAGATGAAGGTAACAAATTTGTAGATCTTGTCCAGCCATATATTATACTGTGGTTCTTTGAAATGTGTAAGAATTAAAACTCTGTGGTGCAGATAGCAGTAATGTAGACATAGGCCAGTGGAACAGAGTAGGGGGCTCATTATTTGACAACACAGTTAATGACATCAAAGTTGGCCATATTATTAACATATACTGTTAACAAAACAATTGGAATGTACACGACCTTGCGACCACCAAGATTCCAATTACACAGAAAGATGTATAACCAAAGAAGAACAGCAGCATGTTAAAAGTGATTATGTACGAATGGTGGGCTTGCAAAGGGTTTTTTTTTTAATGTCTCTGCTATTCAAAGAAATAATTTTATAAACACAAATTATAATCAATATTATTTAAATTAGCAAGCAATAGTACTGATAAAAGGTAAATGGCAGGTCAAAAGGAATACCTGGTGTGAACAATTCCTTTCCAGTGTTTGACACTGAAGAAAATCGGAATATAGAACACCAAAAGTGAACCTCAATGGACTCTGGATGACAACGATGTGTCAGTGGGGGTCCCCCAGTTGTGAGGAATCTCCCGCTCTGGGATGAGATGTTAATAATGGGGGTAGGTCATGCGTGCAAGGGCAGGTAGTGTGGAAGACATGTCTGTACCTTTTTCTCAATGTATTTGCAAAACTAAAATTGATTATTAAAAGAAGAAAAATAAAATCAGATAAAAGGAATGAGTCGATGATAAGTCCTCTATTCATTGCCTTTGTAATAGATAAGAATATGTTTTGCTACTTGTGTTCCTTTCTTCATTAATGCCTATTAGCATAATTGTGGTATTGAAAAATAAGATGAAAGGAATGTTCTGGCCTCCTTAGGCACATTGTCATCATTACTTCCTACAAGTTCATGAACACCTTTGAGATCCTTAAGGGAATATTTAAATATTTTGATTATGTATTGTAAAATATGTAAATATAATAATGTGCTAGAATAATCTACTAAACTTCAATTTTCAAAACTGATACACCTTACTGCTTATTAATTACATTTTTCAATATTTGGAATAAGCTATAAGGTAAATTTCTGAATTATTTGAATTCTGTCAGTCTGCTTAAACTTTGATGTACTTTTGGTCTCATTAAACTTTAAACTAAAACTTTGTTTTGTTTTGTTTTGTTTTGTTTGAGTCAGAGCCTCAAGTTGTCGCCCTGGGTAGAGTACCATGGCGTCACAGCTCACAGCAACCTCCAAGTCCTGGGTTCAAGCGATTCTCCTGCCTCAGCCTCCCAAGTAGCTGGGACTACAGGTGCCCGCCACAACGCCTGGCCATTTTTTTTTTTGGTTACAGCCGTCATTGTTGTTTGGTGGGCCCAGGCTGGATTTGAACCCGCCAGCTCAGGCATATGTGGCGGGCACCTTAGCTGCTTGAGCCACAGGCGCCGAGCCTAGAACTTTGAGTTTCAAATCCAGAATTAAAAAAACAAATTAAGTCCTTTTGACAAAGTTAATGCTTAACCTGAGGAGTTTGATTTCCCCCAATTTTTAAATTTGTACTCCTTCACACACAGAGTACTTTCCTTGTTCTGATGATAATACATTTGGGAAATATTTCATGTGCAAGTATGGAAAATAAAAGAAAATCAATTGATTCTCAATTAATTACAAAAGTTAAAATTAACTACTTCTACTTAAAAATTCTCCTGACTCCTATAATGCATTACTGATAATTAACAAAACGACTTCCATCTGCACTAGTTACAATGGAAAAGCTAGATAATTTGTACTTTCTAATATTAGGAAAGTAGAAAGCAGGTGATTATATTTAGCTATAATACTGAAATAGTATACTATGCATTTTCTCTAATTATTTATGCTTTTGAAATGAAATATTTTTATAATTTTATTATTTAAAAATGTCTTAATCAAAAATACTTCTCAGTTTCTACTTATAGGCTGTATTTTTTCTGTTTATCTTTATTAGCTTCATTTGTATCCTATGCTTTATCTTTTTACATTTCATCCAATCAATCTATTAAATTTTTATTTTTTTAAACTATTTTTCAGTCTATGTACTTCTTTTGGATCTCGATTTAGATATTGTTTTTCTATTTCATTTTGTTGTTTCATGGTATTTAATTTGATGTGTCATTTCTACTACAGTTAATTATAATTATGCAAAGTAAAACTTTGATTTCAGTTGGTGAATATAAGTGTTTCTCATAGTGCAGAAAACTTTGATTCCTGAAAACTGGGGTACAATCAGTGCAAAGAAAATTCTATTTTTCTATCCTGTTATATTTTACAGCCCAATGTTTGCTTTCTGAGGCTAAGATTGCAGGTTCATAATAACTAATACTTACTGAGCAATTTCAATGTTTCAGGCACTGTTTACAGTGCTTTATTCCCATTTTCTACTTTTCTCTTGGGTAGGAAACATTTCATACTTTAGCTATTGCTTCCTACCTTGTTATATCTATTTTCACTCCTTCTCTTTTTCTCATTTAGGGAGTTGAACTTTCTGTATTCATCGTTTCAGAGCAGGCTGAGCACAAATAAATCTTATTCTTAGATTTTGTGTTAAAAAATTTAAAACTTTAGGTATAATCACTAAATTTGGAAGACACTTTTTTTTTTATCAAAGAACGTTTTTTTCTATTACTCCTGTATTTCCTCATGTCTTCTCCCCTTCCCACATACATAACACACACACACACCCCTCACAATTCCTTTGATTTGTGAACCAGAGAAAGAAGGGGAAGGAATCACACAGGGCTTAGTCACTGGTGATTCCTGAGAAGATGTCCTGGGCTTCCGTCCCGGGTGGCAATCAACAGGAGAGAGATGTGAAGCTACCCTGAGAAACAGTCAACCTGGGGAGATGACATGGTAAGAACTGCTGGTCCCCAAAGTGAAATTCTGAAGCCTGAAACTTGAAAGCCCCCCTGGGCAAATGTCAGCAGCTAAGAATGAGGCCTGGGACCTAGTGCACTGTGCTCCCGTCCCCAACCACACCAACACAAACTCTGCCACACAAATGCCTGTCTAACCACCCTGTTATTCAGAGTTGAGGGGATTCCTCAGAAAATGATGAAAGCAACATGACTTAGGTGAGATTGTATTTGTTAGAGAAATAAATAATTTAATTAAAGCCAGTCATAAATAAAGAACATTTTTAGCACTGTGCATCTGTGACTAGTGACTCATAGGCATCGTACCTTCAGAGCACAGCAATCCTCTCACTCATGACGGATAGATGAGGAAAACAAGGAGTATCACGTAGCTGGAAAGGGCTACAGTAAAAATTGAAATGCTCATATGCTGGTTTGGGCCCACACTTCTAAAACATGTGTCTTCTCAGATATCCTCTATGGTGAAACTAACTGAGTTTTTTCTTTTAGGTGCTTTTAACCAAACAGTACATAGGTGAAGGTAATTATTTCAATAAATTTACACACAACAAAGAAATGTACACACAAATAAGTACATATGTGGAGTGTGTGTATATATATATATAATGAGGAGTTTTGCTTTGATGCTTAATATATTTTACCTCTCCATTTTCTTTTAAAAATATGAAAACAATAATATGCTTAAAATGTATTTTTTATATTCGTTAATATCAGAAATTAAAAACATTGTCATATTGAAGAACGGACATCTTCTTTGTCCAAATTGTTACGTCTGAGGCACACAATCCCTGACCTCAAACAATAAATGCGGAGGCAGATGTGTTAGTGTTGTTTTCACGTTGTAACTGAAGTATATCTTAAAATGAAGGCAAAGGTAAAGGTGTTGTGATCTGCATCAGAAATCAATGTTCCTATTTCAGAAGTTTAATGAAGAAGATGTCATGTACGTGGAATCAGGAGGCCATCAGAGCAAGGTGGTGCAGCTTGCACTTAGAGTGTCGTTAGCACAAGCTGGGTAATGCAAGAAGAGGCTTGAAATATCACTGGAATATTAATTAGAGAAGGAACGACATAATAAATTAATGTTAAGTACGTGATCTAAGAAAAAATACGTATGGAGATTTAAGATTTCTGTGCATAATCACGTAAACTGTTCACTTCAATGCACTAAGTGTTATTCACAGTGGCTTCAATAAGCCCGACCACACCCACTCCCACCCTTGCCCAGAGTTGTGCAGTATGCTGGCTTTGAAAATAACCGTTTATAGAGAAAAGGATACTTGAAAACAGCAATGGGAATTTAAAAAAACGAGATGTATTCACATGGTTTATCCCTTTGAGAAGAAGAGACAGTGTCTTAGGAATGCTTAGAGAATCAGTGAAGAATATACTTGGCTCCAAAAGCACCTGCTTTCCCTGTTCTGCAAAATGCTTTGTAGCGAGCACGATACTGCTTTGACAGTAGAGGGCGCTGGAGAGACCATGCACTACCAAGGGCTTCCCTCCAGCTCTGCTTTGCTGGCAGCTTTGTTTCTTCTTGCTGCTGCGGTGGGGCAAGGGACTCTATTACTGCCCAGAGAAGAGAGTTTATCAGCAAGCTTTAGCTCTTGGCCTGGTCACCATCTTGCCACCTGGCTGAAACAGACGCTGGGCGCTCAAGAACTCACTGCTGTGTCAGCCAGCAGGTGCCCAGAGCTCTAACTACCCTTACTCTGCTCGCCAGCACCCGTCAGCCCACACTGCTCTGTCTCAATAAAATGCTCACTTCGGGTATTCCTCCACAGCAACACAGGGACATTTGACGTTAAGATTTCAGAAAGAATAGAAGGAGCAGACAAGGGCATGAGGAGAGGCTGCAGTAGTGCGGAGGGATGAAATTAAAGAGAATACCGGGCAGACGGAGGTAGTGTGGGGAAGATTTGGGAATGAATAGTGAGCTGGGCTTAATACTGCGTCTAGGCCAGGCAAGGTTAGGACTGAGAACTGAAAAAAGAATGAGCGATGTGGAGGTCACTGGTGATTTTGACAAGAGGAAGCTTACTCGGGTAAACTTGGATGAATTACAAACTTCTGAGTTCCTGGTCTGGATATCTAAACGGTTGCACCAATTGCCCTATTTACTTCATTAGACTATGACTCAAATAGGAGATCATTTATGTCAGTAGTGCCTTAAAATTGCTAAAGGAATGTGATATAGCTTTTATTATTAGTCACAATTGACATTCCATGCATCTTTTCTCTCTTTCAATCAACCCTATTAAATAACCATTGGCTATGCTTTTTGATTAGTTTTTCACTTGTTTTAATCTAGAATCTCTTCTTCTGTTCTGTAAGATATAAAGATAAAATACCTGTAGGTTTAATTGTCATTTTCATACAAATTTCATTGGCCAAAAAGAAGTATCCAATATGAAGCAATTCAAAAGAGTATTGTGTTTGAAGTATCTCATAAATACAAATGTGGGGGTGCATGTGTTCAATGGAAGATTTGTTTAGTTTGAGAATCTAGTATTATGTAAAGTATATGAAGATCTGGTTTTGCTGCTGTTAACAAACCTGTGGGTCACACAATATGACATCTAGTATTTTTTTACATAAAAATATCCATCTCTGAAATTAGAGAATTTATTGTTTCTCTACCTTTCAATGCCTCTTAGAATGATGCTCAAAGACATTTGTTCTCACATTTCTAATTACTTCCTTTTTTCCAGCATTTTCTCATTTTATCTTGTAAACCATTTTAGGTACACTATGCCACTCATTTTAAATAAAATCTTTACAGTTTCATTTTGAACTCTTTAAAATGTAATGAAGTAAGATAACATAGACAGTTTCTAACACAAATATTTCATTAATTCATGGCACTGATTGAAGGAAAATAAGCAATATTAAAAGGTTAACTGTAAGAAATTGTTCATGGAATCCCACTATTTTATTGACCTGCTGGAAGGCCCACTTCTGAAAACAAAATTATTAATATTTTAAACATAACCACAACCTATCAAAAGTGTACTAGGAAGATGAGTTAATAAGTATTTGTAATTCCTGCAGTAATCAAATTTATAGAGAAAATACTTTAATCCATCTTTTAAGTAAATTTGAATCAGTGATGATTATATACTTATTAATGGCAAACAGGAATTGTTTGGGATGCTACATGATATGTGATATTGAATACAGCACACACTCCACCTTCAAGTAATTAGTAATGTAATGCAATAGATATAATCAAATTACATATGGAGATGCCAGTCTACATTAGGGATTATGTTTGATCCTGAGGATATAATAATAAATAAGACACTACTTCTTCCCTTTTGGAATTTATAGTTTCATGGGGGGAACAAATGAGTAAGTAAATAATTAAAATGACATCTGATAAGTTTTCTGGTGTGACTGGAAGTACTGCAATGGAAAATCTGAAAAATGAAAGAAGACACTAAATTCAGTTTTACAGATCTAAGAAAAATTGAAAATGGCATCCAATTCCAAACCTAAAGAAAAAGAGAAGAGAGATGAAAGAGAGTTAAACCCAGGAATGATATGCAGATACATCTAAATTCAGTACAAAGGAGATACCTTTGGAGAAGTGTTCTATTTCACCAGTTTTAAAGGCAGGCCTGTGCTACGGGCTGAATTGTGTCCTCCAAAAATAATTAATGTGCCGAAGTCCTTACCCCTAGTACCTCAGATTGTGGTTATATTTTCACGTAGTCTTTAAAGAGGTGGTTAAGGATAAATGAGAGCATGGGGGTGGATCCTCTTCTACATCACTGGTGTTCCTATAAGAACAAAAGATTAGAACACAGAGAGTCACAGAGGAAAGACCACATGACATTTAAGGGAGAAAAAAAGCCCTCTACAAACCTAAGACAGGGCTTAGAAGAAATCAGTTGTCCTGATACCTTGATCTTGGACGTTTGGTCTCCAGAACTGTGAGAAAAAAAAAATCTGTTGTTTAAGCCATCCTGCCAGTCCTAGTAAATGAATATAATATGTATCAAAGTTAAGAATATAAATCAGGCATACCAGAAGGAGTGTTTTAAGCTATTTTACAAGATTTGAACTTTATTATGAAGTATGCGTATAAGTTTTATACTGTTTAAATGAGTGGAAAAATTTTTTTTAAATATCATTCTTTCTGTAATCCATAATAGATTGACAGGAGACATAGCTGAAGTTGGAATGACAGATGGGAGGATGGTTGCCTGTAACATATTGAGTTATGCAACGAATACTCCCTGGTTGCTTTCAGCACTAAAGTACTTACTTTCTTAGATACCAGGATTATTGGTAGGTAACATCTCTCATCTGAGTTGCTTCTAGGCATAGCCTCCAGCTGATGAAGCAGCCTTACTTTATTTATTTATTTATTTTTTTTTTGAGACAGAGCCTCAAGCTATCACCCTGGGTAGAGTGCTGTGGCATCACAGCTCACAGCAACCTCCAATTCCTGGGCTCAAGTGAGTCTCTTGCCTCCGCCTCCCAAGTAGCTGGGACTACAGGCGCCCGCCACAATGCCCGACCATTTTTTGGTTGCAGCCGTCATTGTTGTTTGGCAGGTCCAGGCTGGATTTGAACCCACCAGCTCAGGTGTACATGACTGGCGCCTTAGCCTGTTGAGCCACAGGCACTGAGCTAGAGCAGCCTTTCTTAAAGTTACATTTTTTCCAATGACTGTTTATTGCAGATTTATGTAGACTTGGTCCCTTTCCCTCCAGGGAGGCAGTCCTGAAGGGTTGCAGAAACTTCAGAGCCCCTGTGACTACACCACGGCCTATATCCCACTTATGTTATTCTCCGAGTTCAACTTTTCCTGTTGCCTAATACTCCTTCCTTCACTCCAATGTTCTTTGTAAACATTATCTGGTAAATCTCTTGCCTGTATATATATTTTTACTCAGATTCTATTTCCGACTGACTTAAGATAATTGAATTAAGACTTGTCCTAGGAAGCAAAACAGAACATTTGAAACTGGATTACTTACTTTCTGGCTGATTGGCCGCGAGGACCAGAGAACTGGGGGTGCGTGGAGCATTGGTGAGAGCTTCTGGGTACTGCAGCCCTACAATCGACCCTGAGGGATGCAGGTGGGATCCTGATACTGAATGGAGGAAACGCACTGCATTGAGCAACAGCTCAGACGCTCGGAAGCTGTGGTGAGAATTGTCATTTGTAACAATGATGGCACCAGATGATACTTCCCAAGTGTCCCCACTCTGGTGGAGAAGACAAGGAAAGGCTGGGTTTGTGAATCATCAATTTAAATGGCTGTGAAAGTCAGAAGACCGCCTTGAAAAAGACATCTATCTTCTCTACCCAAAGGGTAAAAACCTAAAACATCCAGCTCAACATGTAGTTGTAAGTATAAAATATTATTTTCCAGAAAGGTCGGATTACCAATGTGGAAATTCTTTTCTTTTCACAAAATAGTTTTGAGTCCTGATGGGAAGGCAAGAAATTCTGAGAGTTGGGACGAGGACCTCTGAGTAAATGTTCTTGAAGACAATGACACTCCAGATCCTTCATAAGTCCCTGGGCCTAGGGAAGTGGCCAGCTTATCTTACATAGTCTACATTTTCTTCTTATTTGTAGAAGGATAATAAAACTCACCCCTTTTTTGGAATCTGTACACTCTTACCAAACAGGCTATCATACTATTAATAATGGTCCAATATTGTACTTTCTAATGGGAGAAAGGAAGCTCATCAGTGTTTACCAATAGGAGCTCACAGGGTACATAGGGACTGGATTCTGGGTGGGCTGCATAGAGGGTGGGTTGGGAAATACATTAGAAAATGGTTGCTATAGAATAGATGTATTACAGAAAGTCAGAAAACTCACTGGCTGACAATATCTTACAAGAGGGTCAGAAAGGTACTGTGTTCATGGTGAAGTGGGCAATGCCTTGCTGCCACAATCACTGGCGGCTCTCCTCCGTGGAACATGATTGGCAATAGGGATGCTGTTATAGAATTTGTCTCCTTGAAAGTAATAGTAAACCAGAGGAAAAATGGAATCTCAAAATCATAGGGACCAGCTGGTTATGTTTAAACACTTTAGAAGGCAGAAGTGGAATTAAGTGATAAGCAACAGTGCTGGGCTGGAAATCCTGAACTGCAGACAGTGGTGGAAATAGTGAATAGAACACAGTATTCTGAGAGGAAGCGAGATGGGCAGCCAAAGAAAGCTTTTCTCAGTGTGTAGCATAAAAATGTGTACATACAATGGATGAACAATCAGGAAGGTGATGACAGGAAATCCATTAAAATTCCAGATCACTTCCTCAGTCTGGGACCAAGTCAGTGTTTAAATTTACAACCTGTTGGTGGATGGCCAGATCCCCTTTGAAAAGGGGCATTGTAACAATAATACTCACCAAAATGTACCTAACGCCAATTTGGTAGTTATGCACTGCAGAAATTGGAATACACAGATATTTCAAAGATATTGAAGGTGTCACTGACGTACGGGCCACAAAGCGTCCACATGAGGTAAATAAAAAATGGAGCCCTGTTGCTAATGATGAATCTTCATGAGTTCATTGGCTCCATAAAACAGCCCAGGGAGTTGTTTAAGCCAATGCACAGCTGAAATAAACATAATTGTTAAATACTAGAACTAACAGGATATTTATTTGACAAAAGTAATAAAGCCACCACACTGGAAAAATTGCATGATCAAAATAAAAATCTGAGGAAGAGGGAGAACAAAGGTAGTGGTCTCTGTTCCATCCTAATTCAACCATCCTGGCCCATGCAAAAGTAGATGGCAGAATAACACTTTATAAAAGACTGTCCCTTGGTTCCATTTACTATGCCACATGTAGTACTTTATCAGATTAACATAGTTTTTGTTAATGTCTTATTTGCCATCCCTGTCAAGAGTAAGGATCAGAATCAATTATTTATGTGGCACAAACATTTATGTTGTGCTTTGCTTAACTCTCCCACGCTCTGACATAGGCAGTGGTGATAATTTTTGTTCAGAACTGGAATTCTTTTCAAACAGACTGACAGCAGTGGGTACAAACCACAAAAACCTTCAAAATGCAAGTTAACAGCCCCCAAGAGAATGCTCCATGGTATGGGCACTAAGCCACAAGTAGACAGAATGGCACCACTGACAGGCATTAGTCAATTATGAGTGTTGGCACGGGATTCATAACAGAGTAGCCTTGGGGGCAGGGGTCACGACTCTGTGTGTCCCCGACAGCAGAGTTCCTGTTCTGCAGGCCTGATGCCCAAATATACAGCAGGACTCCATGCTGAAGCTCCGAACACGTGAACACATTATTCGCTGCACTTCCAACCTGAAGGCACAGCCATTCTCCTGGGTTGAGATCAATATCCGATAGTCCACCTAATGGTTTATTTTTCCTGTCTACTGGGTTTTGGCCCACATGAAATTGACAGGATTGCAAACATGTAATCCCCCGTAAGATTTTTTAGCCCCCGAAGCCCTCCTACTAGCAAGACGGGGAACTCATGTCCTGGGTACATTGCAAACCACAACACTCAAAACTACTATCCTTTTTAAAGCCACAGAAGATATGGCATGTTGGCAATTAATACTTTGAAACAACAGTGTTCCATGATTCCATGTGCCGTAGTGCAGCACTTGTCCTAAAGCAATTATCATTTTACGGTGCTATGCCCCAATAAGTAGAATACACAGGTAAAAAAAATCCAGGAATGAAAACAGAAATACTCCAGTTATTGTTACTTCTCAAAAAGAAAATGTCATCCTCCCTGTCTTCACACATTTAGGTCTACGGTTCCTGGTTGCCTGAGCAGAAATGCTTCTCCCGGGAAAGGTACACAGTAAAAGTACTGCTGAACTTTAGTTTATGCCTGATGCCTGGTGATGAGGCTCTTTATGTCAAACAAAAGTGTCACCAATAGCAGTGGTGGAGGTAGGGTGATGCTACAGAGTGGAGGCAGGAAAGAAATAATTTGGCAATCTAAAACCCTGGCGTCCTGTGTCTATCCCTCTGTTCAGTTTTTATTACAAATGGACAAACACAGCACTCCATCCTGGGAAATGTGTTGAAAATGGACAAGGTCAGACACCTGTGAAATTAGTGTTTGATTTACCCCACTCAATAATCCACTTCGGCTAACAGATGTTGGGAGAGGGTGTGGAGCACCCAGACCAGGTAAGTGTGGCATAGCCTGTAATGACATTTGTTAAGCCACCCAGATTATACTTCAGGACTGAGATATTAATTCATCCAGCTACCCAGAATATTCCCAACTGTCTTGCTACCGCTAGCTGCTGGCTCCACTGAGGCTTTCCTAAAGATTTCTCAATTCCAAGAGAGATATATTTCCAAAGCTCACTCACCCTCTTTCAGTGATCAGCTCACATCCAGTGGATGGTGAATGCCATCCACTATAAAGGTCTAATTCCATCACCCGATTTGGAACAACCTGAAGGGCCATTCCAGTCTTACTCCTCACCATGGTACTGTCTAAAGCCCATGTTGCAACTACATTGAGAGAAGTTCAACTCCTCTCTCCACCAAATCTGCTTTTCCTATTCTCCAACGTGAGATTTCTCAGATATTTCCTGAGAAATTTCCCAGGTGCAATTTCCATTCTAAAGTGCATTTCCAGGGAACCTTACCTAAGACAGAAACCATGAATGAAAGGAAATTACAAGACAGGGCTAAAGAACTGAGTTGACTTTTTTAGGGCTGTGGGATCTGCAGTATGATAGACAAGCTCAGAGTTCATTTAGGTGATTTAGGCTGGAGATACATTTGGGAGGTGCCCACATAGAGGTGATAACTTTATTCATGGGAAGAAAGGAGTTTACCTAGTACAAGTGCTCAAGTGAGAAGAGAAGAAAGCCTAGGACAGAAACTAGGGGTGGAGGAAAAGGAACAAAACCCCCAGCCATTCAGTGGTTGAAATAATTCCTTCCCTGGAAGGAGGAAAATTATTTAAGAAGTGCTCTCAATAAACAGTTAATGCTGACAAATTAAGAAGGGTAAGGCACGAAATTTTACTTTGCAAATAAAGGTCGGTTCTAGTGTCTTAAAGAGGAGCAAAATGTACTGGTATGGGAAGAAGCCAGATTGCAATACTTTATTTAAACAATGTGCCTGGTAAAGACCTGGAATCATTAACTTAAGGCTTTCAATACAGGGAAAGGGGAAAGGGAGGGGAGGGGAGGAGGGAGAATGGGTGGAGGGAGGGCAATTAGTGGGATCACACCTACAGTGCATCTTAGCAGGGTACTGGGGAAACTTATTAAATGTAGAGTATCAATGTCTTTACATAGTGATCAAGAAAATGCCATGAAGGCTATCTGTAACAGTACGATCAAAACATTTCTGAATGTATATGAATCGTGCCCTATGATTGCACCAATGTACAGAATTATGATTCAATAAAATTATTTAAAAAAAAAAAAAGCTTTTTCTGCATGAATTGAGAGAATCATATGGTCTTTGTTTTTTATTTTGTTTATGTGATATATTATATTTATAGATTTACATATGTCAAACCAACCTTGAGACCCTGGGATAAAATCCACTTGGTCTTGGTGTATAATTTGTTTGATATGTTCCTAGATTCTGATTGCCAGGATCTTATTGAATATGTTTGCATCTATATTCATTAAAGATATTGGTCTATAATTTTCTTTTCTTGTTGGGTCTTTTACTGGTTTGGGGATGAGGGTGATATTTTCTTTGTAGAATGTGTTGGGAAGTATTCCTTCTTTTTTGATGTTTTGGAAAAGGTTATATAATATAGGTACTAGTTCCTCTTTAAAGGCTTGGTAGAATTCTGATGTGAAGCCATCTGGTCACAGGCTTTTCTTTTTTTATGATATTTTATATAGTTGTTTCTATTTCAGTACTTAAAATGGGTCCATTCAGCATTTCCAATTCTTTCTGGCTGAGTCTAGGAAGGTAGCATGCTTCCAGGTATTGATCTATTTCTTCTAGATTTTCGTATTTCTAAAAACAAAGTTTTTATAGTATTCATTAAGGATTTTTTTCATTTCTGAGGTATGTTTTGCTATTTCACCCTTATCATTTCTGATAGATGATATTAGGGATTTTACTTTTCTGTTTCTGGTTAGATTTGCCTAAGGTTTATCAATTTTGTTACTCATTTCCAAAAACCAACTTTTGATTCTTTGACATTTTGATGATTCTTTTGTTTTCAATTTCATTTAATTCTGCTCTAATTTTGGTTATTTCTTTACTTCTGCTGGGTTTGGAGTTGGAGCGTTCTCCCTTTTCCAGTTGCTTGAGATGGCTCATTAAGTTGTTGACTTCCTCTGTTTCCATTCTTTTGAGGAAGGCTTGCAATGCTATAAACTTCCCTCTCAGGACTGCCTTTGCAGTATCCCACAGGTTCTGATAATTCATCTCTTCATTGTTATTTTGTTTCCAAGACATGGTAATTACCTTCTTAATCTCATCTATGATCCAGTTATCATACAGCATAAGGTTATTTAGTTTCCGTGTCTTTATTGGGGCATGAAGATTCCTGTTCTTGTTGAGTTCAATTTTTATTCTGTGGTTGTATGAGAAAACAAAAGGCATAATTTCTAATTTCTTTTAAATTTGCTGAGGTTGGACTTGTGACCTAAGATGTAATCAATTTTGGAGAATGTTCCATGGAAAAATGAGAAGAATGTGTATTCCATTTTGTTAGGATGAAATGTTTTGTAGATCTCTGTTAAGTCCATTTATTGTAGGGTTAAGTTTAAGTCCAATATTTCCTTGTTTAGTTTATTCTTGGAGGATATATCCAAAGGGGTATTAAAATCTCTGACTATTATAATGTAGAAAGATATCAAATTGTTCATGTCTGTTAGTGTCTCCTTTATAAATTTAGGAGCATTCTGGTTGGTGCATAAACGTTAATAATTGAAATCTCTTCATGTCAAGTGTTTCCCTTGACAAATATGAAGTGACCATCCTTATCTTTCCTTACCTTTTTTTTAAGCTTATTGTATCTGTGAATAAAATTACAACCCCTGCCTTTTTCTGCTTTCCATTTGTCTGAATTGTAGCTGTCCATCTCTTCACCCTGAGTCTATTTTTATCCTTTAGGTAAGATGAGATTCTTCCGTGCAGCATATATCTGGTATATGTTTATGTATCTAGTCAGCCAACCTGTGCCTCTTTAGAGGACAATTTAAACCATTCAAATTAATTGAGAGAATTGATATACCTGGTAGTGTTTTGGGTGTCAAGTTTTCCAAATGTCCAGTGGAGGTTTTTAATCCTTTGCCACAGCGGAAGTTGGGTTTTGTTCAAAAATTTCTAAGTGAGTTTACTTTAATGGTAGAGCTTTGTGCTGGTCATTGTGGATGATGGGTCTGAGAATATCCTAGAGAGTTGGTTTAGTTATGAAAAATTTCTTCAACATGTGTATGTCATTAATATTTGATTTCTCCATCACAAATGAAAGTTAGTTTAGCTGGATACAGGATCCTGGGCTTAAAATTATTTTGTTTTAGGAGATTGAAGGTTGATGACCATCCACTTCTGACTTGAAAATTTTTAGCTGAGAGATCCAGCTGTCATTCTAATTAGCAGTCATTCTAATATGCTTTCCCTTATAGGTTATGATTTTCTTATGTCTGGTTGCTTGCAGAATTTTCTCCTTCATATTAACTTTGGCAAAGTTAATTACAATGTGTCTAGGAGATGCTTTATTTGGCTTCAGTCATGATGGGTCTCTAAAAGTGTCTGCTATCTGAATTTCAGTATCTCTTTTTATGCTTGGGAATTTCTCCTCCATTATATCTTGGAGTATAGCATCAGTGCCTTTAGGACCATCTTCTTCTCCTTCAGCAATTCCTGTAAGGCAAATGTTTGCTCTTTTGGAGTGGTCCCACAACTCTGTCAGGGAATTATCCACTTTTGCTGTCCACTTCTTTACCTCTTTGAACATTTGGGAGTGCTCAAAAGCTTTGTCTTCAATGTCAGAGATCATTTCTTCTGTCTGCTGCATACTGTTATAATACTGGGATTATACTGTATTTCTCAGTTCTTTGAGAACTTCAATTTCTTCCCTCTTTGTGTCTAAATCTTTGGAGATTTTGTCTTTAAATTCATTGATTTCTTGAGATAACTTTTGAATTACTCCTTTGATTTCTAATTCCATCTTTACTTCTATCCTATTAATTTTATTTGTCATCCACACTGTGAACTTGATTTCTGACATCTCAGCCATTTGTTTATGAATGGCATCTTTTGTTGTGTCTGCTTTGTTGTTTCTTGGGGGAGTTGATCTACTCTGATTATTCATGTTGCCAGAGTTCTTCCACTGTTCTGTCCCATGATTATTTTTCACAGTTTGGCTAGAGAAACTGGTAAGGTGAAATTGGATTGAAGGCCCCTGGAGTTGTAATTAACCAGCCCTTTACGAAAGGGCTAGGACTGGTGACTGTGGCTTTTCCCCTACAGCTTTACAAAGGTCCCATTCAGTACTTCAGCCTGAGACTCTAGGACCTGTTTGGTATGATGGGGCTAGGTGGCTCTGTCTTGAATTCAGCTAGTCTCTGTCCAATCTTAGTGAATTAGTGGCTTTGGGCTGAAACCTCAGCTGTGGAGAAATACAAGCAACTAAGACAAGCTGCTTCCCATGGACAACAAATGGAAGGGAAGACTCAAACCCCACCTCCACTACAGCACAACCAGTGCTCAACCTTGGAGGGTCCCCAGGTAATTAACCTAGGTCAAGAGGTCTAAACCAGTTGTCCTGGTCAGCACAATCAGAGATCAAGTGGGAGAGTTCAAAAGGTCTCCAGCAATTAGACAGCAGGAGTCTACTGGCAGTTCAAGTGTGACTCACTCAGGTGCTCTGTGGAGTCAGCAAATGCACCAGAGATTTGCCCCTGCCAAAGTCAAGAGAAGGCAATGCCTCCTCCACCAGGCCACCACATTCAGTCACCAGCTGGCAGGGGGAGCTGAAGCTTGACTCCTCCATTGCTCAATGGAAACTAGGGAGTGCTCCACCTGAGTTTGTTCCATCCCAGAGGTTAAAAATGCAGTGAATGTTTTTCTCCCTCAGAGACTGCACCTCTGCCCCAGCCTTACTGCATCTCTGGTACCTCTCAGGGTGAGGTATGTCTCCCTCTGGCAGTCCACAGAATTCAGGAGATGTCCCGCTGAAATTTGACCCTGGCAGGATCACTTTACTATCACTTCTGCTGCATGACAGGTACCTCCGTGTGAGTTCCTAAGCCTCCGCCCATGACTGATATGCACTTTTGCAGAGTCAGGCCAGTCATCCTCCCCCCTGTGCCTCTCTCCACTTCAATTGGAGTCACAGTTTCAGGGTATCTGTGCTGCTGTGGCCCATGCAATGCCCAGCCTTAGCAAGGAACTGCCGACACTCCTGTCTCTGCATGGGGTGGGTTTCTAGACCATCAGGTGAGGCGGATAGCATGGACTGGGCGTTCAGAATGGCAGGGAAAAATCTTTGTTCAACTTTTATTCTGGGCAAGAGAATTCTCGGGCTCACAGAGGGGTGTCTCTGGAGAAGGAGTCCCAGCTTCCAGTGACTCTCTTCCATGGGGTGAGATAAGTCATCTTCTGTTCACTGCTCGCTTGTAGAGGTAACACAGCAAGCCACTGTCTTAGGGGAGGGGACAGACTCTCGTCCATTTTGGGATGGGTTTTTTTTACCTGAAATTTGCTTCCTTTGAGTAGCAGCTTGCCTCAGCAGGGATGACATGCAGTTATCAATCTTCTCTCTCAGCTTAGCTCCCAATCTTCAGCATTATTTGGTTCTTTCTGACCATTATCCCCCCCTCTGGACAGGAGTGTCTGATGAAATCTGGCTTTGGTCAGCCATATTCCCTCTCCTCCAAACTTACCAATTTTCAAAAGAGTAAGAGGCTAAGCTACTCAGTAGTTTGCAGCTCCAGGGGAAAAAATGGAGTTTAGGATATAAAAAAGAGCCATTTCTATATTCCAGACTCACAATCAGAACAATGAATGGTTATATTCTAAGAGTAAGAGAGCCAAAATAAAAAAGGTCCAAAGTGGCCAGGTGTGATGGCTCACACCTGTAATCTTAGCACTCTGGGAGGCCAAGGCACGTGGATTGCCTGTGCTCACAACTTAGAGATCAGCCTAAGCAAAACATTGTGTCTAAAATAGCCAGGTGTTGTGGTGGGCAACTGTAGTCCCAGCTACTTGGGAGGCTGAGGCAAGAGGATCACATGAGCCAAAGAGTTTGAGGTTGTTGTGAGTTGAGATGCCATGGCACTCTACCAAGGGCAACAAAGTGAGACTCTGTCTCAAAAAAAAAAAAAAAGTAACCAAAGACAAGAGTCCACCCCAATCGTCTTAGGTCCTAACCAGATTAAGATGACTTAGGGTTTCTAAACATGGAGACTAAATACCTAATAGGAGAAAGAGTAAAAACAATAAGGATCAAAAGATCATTCAGAAGCTCAAATTGTCTCTAGAATTTACCTATATGAGGCCTGTCATTGAATCAAAAAACAAGACTTAGAAATAACAAGAAAACTAGATGACAGAAACCAAGAGGAATAGTAGACAATAGAACTCGATCCATGAAATTTATTGATATTATCACCAAAGGACATAGAATAACCATAGTTGATATGTTCCAGAATATTAAGTATGACAACTGAGTTCATGAACTCATCCTAGAAAAAGTGCTACATACCTCACTGCTGAATATTACTAGAGTCACTTTTAAAGTATTCCCCATCAAGAAGCTCTGCACTGACACCAGTGCCTAGCCAACCTTTCAAAGCAATTTTGGAATTCTTTTTCTGGAACAACCATCAAAACTGTTATCAAAGTATTATTACCCTTGATGTTCTGAATGTCATCAAAATGTTTTTCTTTCAATGTTTCCTTGATCTTCAGGTAAAGAAAAGGTCACAGGGGGGCCAAATCAGGTGAGTAAGAAGGGTGTTCCAATACAATTATTTATTTACTAGCTACAAATGCCCACATAGATTGTGCCCTATGAGCAGCTAGTACTGTCACAAAGCAAGAGCCATGAGTTGGTCAATATTTTCTTTTACGATTTTATTTACTGTTTTTCTATAAATGTATATTTGGTCTGCTACACTTCTCATAGTAGGCTAATGATTTTGACTCACAATTCAATGAATTTTTGCAATGATTTTATTGTTTATCTGCTTGCCCTCTCTTCATCAGTGATGCTTTCTTTCCTCTCAGGAAAATATTTAATCCATTTGTACACTACCATTTTTTCATGGCATTATCCTCATAAACTTGGACTAATATGTTCCTGATTGCACTTTCCCTTTGCCAAGTTTAACAAGAAATTTATGAATTCAAGCTCCAACATTCTCATAATGGCATGTAAAAATATCCAACAACAATAATGACTGCCTCTCAACAAGACAGTGCCACACATTGACACAAACACAACTGTGAGACACTGATATGCCAAGGTTATAAAATCTTAATTAGTTGTTTGTACAGTGCTGCCAGTGTAAGTTTACAGTGGCAAGTTTGAGAACTTGTGAGGCCTCATACATTCAAATAATTAAAAAACAAAATGGAGTAGCTGGGCATGTAATTAAACTATTTTAAAAATGTTTAATGAAATTCTAAGACTAAAGAAATACAATAAATGAGATCTTCAAAGTAAAAATTTATTGGTTGCTTTTAAAATCAGTCTAGACATGCCTTAGGTGTGAAAGTTCTATAATATCAGTAGTTGGGTTTCTAGAAATAAAAATAAAATGAATGGAGCAAAGCAATATATGAGAAATGGCTGAGATTTTTCAAAACTGATATCAAGATATCAATCAATTAATTTTTAAAGTTTTACTAATCCTAGGTAAGATAAATATACACATTCAACAAGCAAAAACCAAAAATGCTATGCCTAGGCACATCCTACTAAAACTGCTGAAAAACAAGGACAAAAATAAATGTAAAATCATCTAATGAAAAAGACACTCACTCATCTTCAAAAGAAAATAAATAAGATTGATATCTAACTTTTAGATAAAAAACCAGGAAACCAAAACACAATAAAACATTTTCAAACTGCTGGAAAAAAATAGCTGCCAATCTAGAATACTATATCCCATGAAAACATCGCTTAAAACTGAAAATGGAGTAGGAATATTTTCAGACAAACAAAAAGTAAAATAATTTGTCATCAACAGACCTGCACTAATGGATATATTAATGATTAAATTTAGACAGAAGGAAAATGTTCCCAGATGGCAGCTCAGAGATGCAATGAAAAGTAATGGAATAGATAAATATGTGTAAAAATCTATACCCATGTTAAGAAATACAACAAAAATAATATTGAGGGATTTACATTTTAAAAGAATTCAAACAGAGTAATAAGTTGTTAGTGGAGAATGAATATTGTTAAGTTTATTAGGTTCCTTGTATTTTTCAAAATGTCATAAAAGAATATGTGTCAATCCCTAGGTTAACGCGAAAAGAATAGAAAAAGCAAGCACATATAACTATCAATTCAATAGAACTAGAACAATTTTTTTTTACATTTCTGATTAATATGAGGGTATTTATAACCTAGAATGATTAGGTTACATTGTTTGCATTTATTAGGTAAAGTTCAACTTGTAGTTGAGCCCTTCACCCAGAGGATGTGCCTTATACTCTTACATTGTGCTCATTAGGTGAGAGCTTACTAATCCCACAAGTCTTCCCTTCTTCCCTTTTCCCTTCTTCCTCCTTGTCCCCACTTGAATTTAATTGTGTTTTTTCTCTCATGTGGTCATAAACAAATATTTTTAAATAATAAAGAAATAATCTAAAAGAAGGCAAAGGGTAAGAGAAGTAAGATATTAAACAAGTGGGGCAAATAGCATAGAGAAAGAAGGAGGATCTAAAACCAATTATGTGTCCTTTTGTTCAGTTTAAATGGAATAAAAATTCCAGATAAAGGATTAGGATAAGAAATATACACTTGTTTCTGATTTTAGATAAGATGGAATACATGGACTAGTTCAAAGCCATCTTATGGACCTGGTGAGAACAACTCATTACATTATAAAATCATATTGCATGTATTTTGAAAGCACCTCCCACAAGAACTAGAGGAACAGAAGTTCCAGAGTAAGGAGAAACTTTCAAAGGTAAGCTGAGCATCCACTGGTGCCCTGTCCTTGGTTTCTCAAAGGGGGTCTGAGCAGAGTTTTAGGACAAGGATCTGCCCTGGCTTCGATAGGGCTGTTGCTGGCAAGGAGAAACCAGCAAAGCCTTTAGTAGTTGGGACACACAGGAAATACAAAAGGAAAAGTTGACAGGCCACTTCCACCATAAGGCAATTGATAAAATCTGAAATTGCACACTATATGGGCTGGGTTGCTAAAAGATGGGCCAAAAACTAGAGCAGACTGGGATTTTCCTCAGTTTCCTAGTGCTGAAGAGACAAAGACCCTCTCTATCAGACAGGAGTCTCTGGGGAAAAACTCATTGAGAATTGAAACTGCTGAGCAGAACCCTCAGGGGTTGTTGAAAATATCTCAAGTGAGAGTTAAAATTGGTAAAGGGACACTTCTTACCTATGGATTCTTTTAGACTGTGGTGCCTCAGAAAGTGATGAGCTTTCTTGTGGGTAAGCTATACTAATGTCAATAAAACAAACACACAAAAAAGACACAGATTGTCAGACCAGGCTTAAAATTTTTCAAAACATAAGTTTATGACACTTAAACACACATATACCATAAATACTAGGATATGGAATATAATAGTAAAATGAAGGAAAAGGCAAGTTGGTGTGGCTATAATTAATTCAAAACAAAGTAAATACGGGAAGGAGCCAAGATGGTGGTCTGTAGCCAGCTTTCTGCAGACACTCCTGTCCAGAAGGAGAGTTAAAGGACAGAAATTTAGCGAGAAAACCAACGGTTTGGAGCTGAGCCAAGAGACAAGGTCGAGGAATGCACATCAACCCTGCTGGAGCGACCTGCGACCCCAAGGATACAAATAAAAGGTACAGAGCACATCACCAAGCGGATGGGAGTCCCCTCCCCCCAAGAGAACAGCTTGCAGTATACGCCATACCTCCATACAAACAAGCGAGCAGAGTTCAGATGTCCTCCCACTCTACCCCACAGGAGAGACCCTCTAAAAACCAGACCTCGTTCCCCTGTGCCGCGGCACTCTCCTGCCAGGCATAAAGCAGCATAAAGCTGTATAAAACTGTATATATTCTCTACCTGCAAGTTGGAACTCCCCGCACTCCCCTCCACTTTCACCCTGAGGTTTGG
>CAUYON010038224.1:0-11132 GCA_963573935.1 Arctocebus calabarensis
AGGGGGGTGGGGTCTTGGGGTCTTGGTGTGTGCCACACCTTTTGGGGGCAAAACACGATTGTAAGAGGGACTTTTCCCAACAAATGCAACCAGTGTAACATGGTTTCTTGTACCCTCAATGAATCCCCAACAATAAAAACAAAACAAAACAAAACAAAAAACACATAGATGTTGATAATTTTTAATGATTTCATGGTATTCTGGTTGTAGTTAAACCATATAGAGGTACCCACAATTTATTTAATGAATCTATTAGTGGACATATAAGTAATTTACAATTTGGAGTTATTATAAACAACATTGTATTTACTTGATTTAAGTGTTGAGATATTTTAAAATTTTATGTATCTTACCAAATTGTTCTGAGCTGCTAATCAATATACAACTCTATAGTGTCACCAACAGTGTATGAGAGGACTCCACATATTCACCCACCCTGTGCATAATCCATGTTCCTAATATTTGCCAGTTAGATAAAAGAGAAATTATACTTTATTGTTTTAAGTTTAAAATCTTCTATTACTGATAGAGTAGCACATCTTCCATCTTTATTGACAATTTTAGTTTTTTTAATCTGTGAATTACCAGGAAATGATGCATGCCTCTTTCTCATTTTTCTATAATAAGTATTTATCTTATTCTTATTGATTTGTTAGAGTTCTTTATGTGATGAAGATATTAACCCTTTGTGTATCATGTGTTGGAGTATATTTTTTAACTTAATCCATGTTATGTGGTTAATTTGTGGTCAACTCTGTGGCGAATTATATTAGTCTTTTTTACTGATAGTTGATAGCTTTGTGGGTTGTTTGTTTTTGAGACAGAGTCTCACTTTGTCACCCTTGGTAGAGTGCCATGGCATCATAGCTCACTGCAACCTCAAACTCTTAGGCTCAAGTGATCCTCCTGCCTAAGCCTCCCAACTAGCTGGGACTATAGATGCACATTGCCACACACAGCTAATTTTTTTACTTTTTTGTAGGGCCAGGGTCTCTCTTTTGCTCACGCAGGTCTTGAACTCCTGACCTTAAGTGAACCTCCTATCTCAGCTTCGCAGAGGGCTGGTATTACAAATGTGAGCTACCACACCCAGCCAGTTTCTAGGATTAATGAATGCTAATAAAGTCCTCTTTACCCAAGATTATGAAAATAATGTATCTTATTTTCTTCTTATGCTTCGATAGTTCCATTTATTTGTTTTTTATTTATTTTAATTGATATACAATTAACATACAATAAATTGTGCATATTTAAAGTATGTAAATTGACAAACTTTAACGTATTTATAACACATGAAACCATCAACACAATCAAAATAATGAGCACATCTATCACCTCAAAAAGTTGTCTCATGCCTCTTTGTAGATTCTCCCTCCCACCTGTTTCCCCCCAACCCTTTACCCCTATCCACAAACAGCTATTGATCAGCTTTCTGTCATTGTAGATAAGTTTAAATTTTCTAGAATTTTATATGAATGGAATCATACTTTCATATGATGTATATTCTTTTTTGGCCTGGCTTCTTTCACACTGTGTAATTTTTCTGAAATTTAATCCATGTTGTTGCATATAACAGCAGTTTGTTCCCTTTTATTGCTGAGTGTTATTCCAGTGTATTGATATGCCAAATTTTATTTGTTAACATGTTAATAGACATCACTTTATTTTTTGATTATTACAAATGAAGTTGCTATAAACCTTCATGTACAAGTCCTCATATGGGCATATGCTTTCATTTCTCTTGGGTAAAAAAGTAGGAGTGAACTGGCTGTATCACATAGTAGGCGTATAATTAACTTTTTAGAAATTGACAAATTGGATGTCGACCACCATGAACTTTGGGACCAAGAACTTCCAGCTGCGGCTGCTGGACAAGGGCAGCTTCCCTCTAGATCACTTTGGTGAATGTAAAAGCTTTAAAGAGAAATTCATGAAGTGTCTCCATGACAATAATTTTGAAAATGCTTTGTGCAGAAATCAATCAAAAGAATATTTAGAATGCAGAATGAACAGGCAACTGATGGCTCAAGAACCCCTGGAAAAATTGGGATTTGGAGATTTGATAGGTGGAAAATCAGAGGCAAAGAATGAATTTTGATGAGAAGAAGATCCCTGGGCTCTGTTTAGCAGTCACCTGGATTGGAGGGTACCACTGCCTATTAGACCCCTGAAGTCCTACCTGGTTGTGCTTCAAAATGGGCTTTCAGGGTGCCTTGAAGTACTCCACACAAATTCCAGACGGGTGTTCCTCCTTTGTGGATATGTCTCATAATTAGGCAAGTGGCTTATGAAGCTCCCAGATTATTTTCAAAAATTATTTTCCTTTTAGATCCTCATTTTCCCAAAAGGGAGTGGTTTTATCATTAAACCCACACGTGGGACATGTCCCCAGGGAGGCCACAACAGAGGTGAGAAGACAGAGTGAGATCTGTCAGGCCATGAGTGCTCTGCACAGCAGTGGTTTTGTCTGCAGCACTCTGAGTAGCTTTTCAATACCAAGAGATATACACAAACTTCAGTCTGCTGTACCACAGATATTCAGAAAATAACCATTTTCTAGCAAGAAAGGTTTCTTCTTTGTACTAAAAAAAAAAAAGAGTGAAATCATTTGGGTTTGGACATATTTGACCTCTTGGTTTTTTTCTGGTTATAGCTAAGCACCAAGTATCTTTATAATCAAAGGGTTATTTTTTTTTTTTTTTTTTTGAGACAGAGCCTCGAGCTGTCACCCTGGATAGAGTGCTATGGCTTCACAGCTCACAGCAACCTCCAATTCCTGGGCTCAAGCGGGTCTCCTGCCTCTGCCTCCCAAGTAGCTGGGACTACAGGTGCCCGCCACAACGCCCGGCCATTTTTTGGTTGCAGCTGTCATTTTTGTTTGGCAGGCTGGGCTGGATTCGAACCCGCCAACTCAGGTGTACATGGCTGACGCCTTAGACCGCTGAGCCACAGGCGCCGAGCCAAAGGGTCATTTTTTTATGTGTATCAGACTGTATTTTAATAAAGCTAAATAGGCTGGGGGAAAAAAAAAGAAATTGACAAACTGTTTTCCAAAGTGACTGTACCATTGTATATTCCCATCAGCAGGAAATAAAATTTTAGTTCTTCCACATTCACTTGGTATGGTCAGTCTTTTTAATTTTACCCATTCTAGTGGATATGTAGTGACACTTCATACTGATTTTAATTTGCTTTTCTATAATGACTAATGATACTAAGCATCTTTTCATGTGTCTGTATACCACCTATATGTCTTATTTGGTGGAGTATCTGTTCAAATCTTGTTCCCATTTTAAAAATTTGTTTCTTGTTATTGCATTTTGAGTTTTCCTTTTTTTATTAAATCATAGCTATGTACATTAATGTAATCATGGGGTACAATGTGCTGGTTTTATATACAATTTGAAATATTTTCATCAAACTGGTTAACATAGTCTTCATGGCATTTTCTTAGTTATTATGTTAAGACATTTATATTCTACATTTAGTAAGTTTCACAGTACCCTTGTAAGATGCACCATAGGAGTGGTCCTACCAATTACCCTCCCTCGACTCATTCTCCCCCCCATCCCTTTCCCCTTTTTACATATTCTTGGGCTATAATTGGGTTATAGCTTTCATATGAAAGCTATCAATTCGTTTCATAGTAGGGCTGAGTACACTGGATACTTTTTCTTCCACTTTTGAAATACTTTGCTAAAAAGAATATGTTCCAGCTCCATCCATGTAAACATGAAAGAGGTAAAGTCTCCATCTTTCTTTAAGGCTGCATAATATTCCATGGTGTACACAGGTTTTTATGGCAAGTGATAAAGGTATTCTAAAATAATATACTAGTAATTCTGTACTAAATTGTGTATATTCATACCCAAGTCACTGAGATGTACATTTTAAAAATGTGAATTTTTTGATATGTAAATTTCATTTTAATAAAAATTAAAATTATTTCCATCAATATACCATGATATAGTGATACTGACCAAATGTGACATCATCTCTCATCACTATTTGATTCTTTAAAAGTGTATTTTTATCATAATACTAGACGTCATAAGTTCATAAACATTTCCAAAGTAGTCTGAAATGCTACATGTGTATGTAAGCCTTTACTGAAAACTCTTCTTGGTCAAATACTGACTGTATTCTTATCATTTATTGATGGTCTTTGAGTTTCTTGAATCTGTGATGTGGCATCCTTCACTAATTTTTAAAAGTTCTTGGCTATTCCTTTTTTAAATGTGCAATTTGCCAAGTTTTCTTTCTCTTCTGATTCTAGATTTTAATTACTTTGTATGTCACTAGTTTTTATATTGCTCCACAACTCTTGACTTATTTTTTTCTCCACTCTCTTTTTTCCTTTTTGTGTTAATTTTAGGTAATTTCTGGTGACCCATCTTTGAGTCTACTAATTCTTTCCCTGGCTGTACTGAGTCTATTCCTGAGTCCACCCAAGGCATTTCTCATCCCTATTCCCACATTTTTATATCGAGCATTTTCATCGGATTCTTTCTTAAAGTTTTTACCTTTCTATTGATTCTTTCTTCTTTTACATTGCCTACCTTTCCCACAAAAGCCTTTGCCATATGAATCAACGATGTTAAAGTCTCTGTATGATATCTATAATATCAGTGTTATATCTTAAGGAGTTTGTCCTTTTTGTCACCCTTGCTCATTTGTGAATCTTGTATTTTTTGATTCAATGTCAGACATCCATGTAGAATAATGCAGACTGATATAAGCAGCGTTTATTACTGGAAATGGCCACACATTTTCTTTTGTTGGGCCCTGTTATGGGGCCAATAATTCAATCCAGTCATTATTTTGCTGGGTTTACATTACCCTTGGTGAACTATAGAATTCATTGTACCATTATCTTCAGTTGAGAGTACATACTTAGTTGCTAAGGGTTTTTCTCAATACTTCTGTTCCATCCTCAATTCTAAGACTTGCTAGTGAACCTCTGCTTTACAGAGGTTTTCTTTCCATGCCCTTTCCCTTCCTGGCAGTAGGCTCTTACCATCTTTTATTTGGTGCTTCTCATTCTAGTGGTGATGGATGCATTATCTTGCCCTGGATCAGCCTCAATCTTGGATAGGTAAGGAGTCCCTGAGTCTTCAAGTTGAAACTTAATACTTTTGCCCCTCCTTCATAGTAGGGAATCTCTAATACTCCAGACCAGTTGTTTCAACTTGTGGGTCATGACCCACAGGAACTGTATTGAAGGTCCTGGGCTTTAGGAAGGTTGAGAACCACTGGCTCTAGACCTATGAAGTTTTCCTGTCATCTTCCCTGGAACAGAGTTATTGTCTCTTTTTTTCGCCCAGCTGTGATGACTTAATGATTTTGTTCCATAAAAAAGACAGGGGAAAGGATCCTGATGGGACTGAATTCTTTTTCCACAATGGTTGCTTGTCCCCTTTTCTAATGTGCACCAAGAGAGACATCCTCTGCCTCCTTTCCTACTGCACACTTGCCAATCTTCTGCTGTTTTCTCCCTCTGGTTAAAGAGAAGAGGTCAGCTGTGCTGTAATATAGAGCAGAGCAAAAACATGAAAAATGGACTTAATGAACTGCAAGGACAGAAACCTTTACTTCCTCTGTGCCCCTATTTTCTTGAACTTATTTTTTTGTGTGTGTGCCTGCATGAAACAGAGTTTTCTTTTTTTCCACCTAGTTACTTTTCTGTTATAGATAAGTTTCTCTATTTTTCATCCCATTTCTGTACCTCTCTTGAGAACTCTGGTCATATTATTTCAACCTGACAGAGACCCAAATCATTCTCACATTGGAAAAGATGCTTATTAGACACTGAGCAATAATAATGATGGATTTCAAATTGTGGCAGTTAATATGCCATGTGTTTATTGGAGTGAATTGAAGATAAATTTTTACATTGATTCCTCTTTTATATGCCAAAATGCCTGAGTAGGATAATTTGTTTTAAAAGTAAAATTTGTGTTAAGTTTTGAATTTGTGAACTTTTATCTATCTTGATAGTATTTTGATGACATTTTATTTGTTTGATTTCTTGTATGTGCCTGGCTTCCCTTGCTAGAATATAAGATGCATAAAGTTAGGAACTTTTTATATCTTTCAAGGCCACTTAGCACAAAGCAGTCAATTAATATTTATGATTCAATTTATGGTCTGTCTAACCAATGGCTCTTCTATTACTGTGTTTTTATGATTAAAAATGTCCTCTTTTATATATTGAAATGTCTCTTAATATATTGACATTTAGCGCTATTAGACTTGTCTTCTTAGACGCTATTAGTATTAATATCCTTGTTACTATAGCAACCATTTCCTCTGTTATAATTGTACAGATATTTAGAAGAAAAATATGTTCAGTTTATTTTTGTTTGCATTTTCTATAAAATTTATTTATTCTATATAAAAATTTCAGGATGTTCATCCAGCTGTAAGTTTGCAAAGCACAGTACTCATGAGAAATCTGCATCTGCTTTCTGCAGCACAAAAACTTGCTTCATTACCAAATAATTTGAAGCATTTTTTATTAAAAGGATCTCACAGGATTCAAGTTACTTCACACAGCCCAAAACTTATTTGCATAAAATTTTAAAATATATTTCAGTATTATTGCTTAAATCATTTAATATATATCTACTCCAACAAAAGGATCAATAGTTTTCATGATTATGTAACTAGCTGTTCAACTTGAGATGAGTTGCCTATCTTAGAAATTCATAATTTATATTACATAAAAATATTTAATATCTCCTTAAAATGTAAAATTCTGTTATTTTAGTAGCCACACTAAAATACGTTGCTTTCTAGGAAGAATCAGAAATACTCGCTAATCCCAGGGGTAAAGATGTTTTCTCAATATTCTCAATCTGAGATTTAGACAAAGTCTCACAAACTAATGTGACATAGCGAAGTACAGAACCCAGACTTGAGGTAAACTGTTTGGGTTTGAATCTAAGTTCTGCTACTTACTAGTTCTGAAATTTTGGGCAGGACACTTAATCTTGCAATAACTATTTCCTCATCTACAAAATGGAAGGATGACAGTACCCACTTCAAAGAGTTGTTGTGAGGGTTAAATGTGTTAGTAACATATGCAAACAGATTTAGTACTTGGTAATTATTATATAAATGAGACTACTACTTATACAACATATGAATTAGGTGCTTAGAACCACTCCATGGCTTCCTGATACCTTTCTGTTGTTTAGCTGGCCCAGACCTTAGAAACAACATCCACTCTCACTACCTGTACCATATGACCTTACTGGGCTCTTGCCTACCTCTCAACTCATCTCATCCCACTCTCCCTTAGCTTATTCTAACCAGCAACCTGGCTGTTTTTAACCTCCCAGAACATTATAAGCTATCACTCATCTCATAACCCCCATTTTGCCAATATCTCTCAGAAGGTTCTTTATACAAATGACTCTTTCTCATCTCTGGGTCTCATCTGCATAGTGCATCCTCCTCAGAAAGACTTTCTCTTTTTACTTTAAGTAAGAATTTCCCCCACCAACATTTTATTTTCTACCACTTAAGTCTACTTGTTTTTTTTTCCAGCCCCTTATTGTAATCTGTCATTCTTTTATTTTTTGCTTTATTATTATGTCTTCAGCAGAATAAATTTATCAAGGTCAAGGAACCTATGAATATTGTACCTGTTTTACTTTCAGTCTTGATGCAGTATCTAGAATAAAAAGGGCACTCAATAACTATTTGATGAAGACATAAAAAAGCAAGGTAATAAATGAGAGAATATAATGGTTTGTGTTTCAATTTCAGAGGTAAAATCTTAGGTGCTGTATTAATACTGACTGTAGCAAGAGCAATGGCACTAGACTGTCTGGAATGCTACTATCTTTATACATAAATAGAGATGCTTTCTGAGTACTAATTGTTTTATCCTCTTTGAGGTCATCTGAAGACTCCAAAAAATAACAAAGCCTGTGAAGACTTTGGGATATAGTATATAAGTGTATATGCAATTAAGAGCTGAACTGAGAAGTATACACTCTCTAAGGAAAATGAATATTTCCCAATTAAGAAGCTATTTAAAGAAACCCACTCATAGCTCACAAACACAACTTCCAATACACTGGGAAGAACTTCTGCCAGTCCCACCCATAGAAAACACTGGGAGGACAGGGATCATGTATGCCTCACTCTCTGGCTGTCTCAGGCACCTGTGTATTCAAGTCATGGTTTTGAAGGAAGAAGGACAATAGTTCACATTTTTAATCTTATCTTTCAGGAAAGGATCCAAATTGTAAGTTCCTCAGGTAATAAAATATTTAAAAATATGTGGTTACATATTAGCATTGAGTACATTGGATGCCTTTTTTTCATTCTTGAAAAAGAGGAATATATTTCATCTTCATTCAGGTAAATATAAAAGATGTAAATTCTCTAAATTCTCCATCTCTTTTTAAGGCTGGATAATATTTCATGGTAAAAACATAAGTCTATTCTAGTGTTGAGAGGGGAGAGGGGAAAGGGAAAGAGGGTGATTGACCCCTAGTGTGCACAATGTAAGGGTATTTAGCACACCTCCCAGGTAAAGGATGCAACTACAACTTGAACTTTACCTTAGAAATGAAAACAATGTAAGATAAATATTTGTACCCTAATATAAATCTGAAATTTAAAAAAAGGTGGTAAAGAGGTTTTATTAGAATTTTTTGTCATGACAGAAAGCATTATTTTATTGAAAGCTGTAAAATTCTATGAAATACATACTCTTAATATTACATTTAAAAAATGAGACACTGGCAGTATGTCATTGTGGTTTTAGATTTGTATTTCCCAGATGATTTTTATGGGCACACATGAAAGTCAAATTCTATGGAAATTGTGCAGGTGGGAGGGGGGAAGGGGGATGGGCAAATTCATACCTAACAGATACTATACACACTGTATGGCTAAAGACCTTATTTATAACTTTAACTCAAGTGGCACAAAAGGATTATATGTAACCAAAAATATTTGCACCCCATAATGTTCTGATATAAAAAAAAAAAAAATAAGACAGAGGAGAGGTAGGAAGATGGCGGCGGAGATGGTCCTGTAGCCCATCTCTCCCCAGTCAGCAGGTGAGAGGGTGGGAGCTCTGGATCTTTCCCCGTGTGAACTGTTGGAGTGGATGGGCAGCTGGTGATGCACAGTGATTGGGAGGATAGTTGTGTTTGAAATATAGTTCCTAACCATGGAAACTGTTGTAAACTGTTTCCCCCTGCTTGGGGGAGGGGCAGCCAGCCCTTCCCACAGGGAGGACAGCAGGTCCCAACTCACAAGACCTAATTGGAGAAAATGCCACTGAAACGTGGATCTCAGAGTTTGACGATCAGAAAAGGGTGCTACTAGGATCCACAGAGACCCGGGCAGCCCTGGCATGAGCCAAAGGATCTGGACTCTGCTGGACAGACACATTGGAATGTCCAAAATGGTGAGCACCTTTTCTCCAGATCATTGAGAGTGGGTGACTAGTCAATGCTATACTAGGCCGGGACACAGGTGAAGCCTGAGAGGTGCAGAAAAGACACTTTGAGCTGTGGAAGTTGGTGAAGAGGGCCCCTGAGCACTTCAGCAGGAAAAAAAGTGGCAGTTCAAGGTCCCAGCAATGGCCCCGCGGGAGCCCCCTTCCCTCCAGCCATTGTGGCCTTTGTGAGCCGTGCCATAGCAACCGCCACTGCCACGAGTTGCGGTGCAGCCGCCGATGCCGCTGCTGCTATGAGTCGTGGTGCAACCGCCACCACCACGAATTGCAGCACCGCCACTGCTGCCCCCACGGCCCCCAAGAAACGCTGCCACAGCAAGCCCCCCTCCCATAGTCGCCTCGAGCCCCGCTCCTGCGGCCCCGCTGCAGGCTCCCCTCTCACAGCTGATTGTTGTTGCCAGACTGTGAGAGAGTGGGAGGGCAAAGTGGAGAGTTTTGGACGACTCGAGCACCAAGGTTGGAGGTCGAGATTTGGGGGTCATATGTGAGTGTGGTTTGGAGCTGAGCACCCAAAATAAATCACCTTTTTCAATGCAAACCGACGGAGAAACTCCAAAAATGGTGACTGGCAAGATAGTGTGGTTTCCATAGAATCATTATAATTGGTGAATCACATATAAGCCTGAGAACCACTGACAGCGCCATCTGGTGTTCACAAAGTATATTGCATTATAAATTAATGTCACTTAAGTTGACAACAGCAGCATACATAAAGACCTTTATTTCTATATACATATAAGAATAATATTTTTGAGATTTTTTTTAATATCCTTTTCTTAGATGCACCATCAATAAATAATTCTTTATTTCACTTTCTTTTCTTTTACTACCTCCTATTCTCAATTGTACATTTCTTCTTCCTCTCCTGTGTTAATTTCTTTGTTCTCTCTCTCCCCCTCCTCCTCTTCCCTTCTTATAGCTTCTAAGAGTACTTATATCATATTTGTTAGAGGCTTTTCTTCTCTATTCTCAAGTATTTTACAAGAAGCATTTTTATTGTAGAATTCTTTTTTTTTTTTTCTCCTTAGCTGTTGTTCTGTGATTGGTTGTTTGTTTGTTATGTTTTGGTTGTATGTCGATGTTTCTGACTGCTGGCGCATCTGTGGGCTTAGGTGTCTGGTAGCCCTTCTACGAGTATATTAGCCCATTTGCTCTCAATGTGATTGTTGTTATAAATGTTTTCCTTGCCACCTTGATACTTCAGTTCACCCCCTACCCTGGATTGGAAGTCTAGAACTCCAGCTCATCCATAATCCAGACTGACTGCATTTATAATTGGTCTGGAACTCTTGAACTGTAAAGGCTGGAGTCACCACACCAGTACCTAGGTGGAAGGCTGGTCAACCACAACCGTAGAAGTTTCCAGTCCAATTTCACTGTCCTGCTCATATAGCTAAAAACTGAAAAACAAACATAGGGCAGAACCAGCAGAAAAACTCTGGCAACATGAATAAACAGAATGGTGCAACACCCCGAAAAATGACAAACCATCCAATCCAGACTATCCCATCGAAAAACAGATAGCGGAGATGTCTGAAATTGATATTAGAATCTGGATTTCAAACAAGATTAATAAAATGGAAACAAACATGGAGGTAGAGATTATAGGATTAATTCAGAAGATGTCTCAAGAATTCAACCAATTCAA
>CAUYON010038226.1:0-36060 GCA_963573935.1 Arctocebus calabarensis
CGGTGTCACAGCTCACAGCAACCTCCAACTCTTGGGCTTAAGCAATTCTCTTGCCTCAGCCTCCCAAGTAGCTGGAACTACAGGTGCTGCCACAATGCCGGCTATTTTGTTGTTGTTGTTGTTGTTATTGTTGTTTAGCAGGCCCAGGCTGGATTCGAACCCACCAGCCTTGGTGTTATGTGGCCAGAGCCCTAACCACTGAGCTACAGGCACTGAGCCTGGATTCTCTATTTCTGTTTTAAGGTTTAAAAAAACTCATGTGGCTAACTTGGGTCCTCTGTTTCTGCTTCACGGTCTCACAAGACTGCTATTAAAGTGTCAGCCATGGCTTCTGTCTCATCTAAATCTTATCTGGGGAAGAGATCTTTTCCAAATTCATGTAACAGGCAGGCAGTTTTCAAGGAATCTATTTCTTTTTTTTTTTTTGAGACACAGCCTCAAGCTGTCACCCTGGGTAGGTGGCATTACAGCTCACAGCAACCTCCAATTCCTGGGCTCAAGCGAGTCTCCTGCCTCTGCCTCCCAAGTAGCTGGGACTATAGGCACCCGCCACAACGCCCAGCTATTTTTGTTTGGGTTGCAGCCGTCATTGTTGGTTGGCGGGCCCAGGCTGGATTTGAACCCTCCAGCTAAGGTTTACATGGCTGGTGCCTTAGCCCGCTGAGCCTCAGGCACCGAGGCAAGGAATCTATTTCTAAAAAGGCAATATTCCCTTGAGAAATACTCAGTAAAATGAAGCAAGGATACACAATAGCAAATTCCACGATCATTTCTCGAAGGGACCTACAGAAATTTACTAGAGCTTAAACTTGTTTTTGGAAGGCTGTTCGATACAGGGTGGTCACTGATACTGTATGGAGAGGCCCAAATGCCATCATAGCCTCCAATTGCAGCACAGTGAGAGCATATGAGAGGTCAGGTGGTGCAGGATACTGGCCTTCTGTTATCCTATTGTAGGTCCACTAATTCTCACCCTCCAGCCCCTAGCCTAAACCTAAGGTCATTTCTCAATTCATACGTGCAAAATCAGGATGGAAATACAGAATTGATAGTGCTCTTATACTGGCAACCTGACCTGTGAAGAGTGTGATAATAATAATTATGTTCAAATGGAAACCCCTAAAAATTCCCCCTCTGGGAAAGTTAATAAATTGAAAGCAATACTACATCATAGATAAAATGGTAGAATGACAAAGAGCTAAAGAATGCAGGAGTGGTTGCTTTTATTTTAACCCTATTTAATTAACTAGTCTGCATGTTCTACCTTTCCAAAAACAAATAAAAATAAATAAGACAAAGATGAAGCATGGTAATTGACAGCAAGTAATACAAACTTCACCAGGTGTTATTTCCAATTGCAGCTGCTGTGCCAGCTGTGTAACTTCATCAAAGCAGATCAATGCTGCCTTGGGTATTTTATAAATAGTTATTTATCTAGAAAAATACGTTCACCCATCCCCCAGTCTAATCATGAAAGAAGATTTGAATCAGTTTACATTTACCTGGACTAAATGGTAATATACACATATAGTTTTACCACCAAATAATATAAGCTCTACTGATTTTAGCTAAATACAGTCAAAACAACACTAGGTCATTTGGACATTGTATGGAATATACATCTGATTCACTAGATTAATGGCTTCATATTAATCATATCTAGTGAGTAGGACATGCCAAGTTCTTTGGATGTCATATGCTCATGAGATTAGAAGAGAAGGCTTTACTGAAAACCCAGATTTACAAACCTTCCTTGCATATGAAAGACATTTGTAGGGATCCAATAAGCTTAAGCATATTAGGACATTTCTTTCAAATTAAAGGACAAATTATTGTGTCTTTAGTCTCCTATGATTAAAAATCTCCACTTGGTGGAAGAGGGAGGGGGATGGGGGATCATGGTGTATGGAACACCTCTTAGGACATAATTATAAGAGGGACTTTACCTAACAAATGTAATCAGTGTAACCTAATTCTTTGTACTCTCAATGAATCCCAAACAACAATAACAAAAAAATCTCCACTTGGTGGGTCCATTTGGATTTTGAAGACAGCTCTCTTGGGAACATTGCTGCCATCTATTTATTGGGTGACTCAGAAGTATGTTTGGTTTGAGTGGACCCAGGGAAAGAGAAGATTCTCCAACAGTTTGGACTGTAAAACAAAGAGTCCTATAACTTTGTCTATTAAAAAAGGCAGATTTCATGGTGCTAGAGGCATATAGAAAAATGTTTGCAGTGGAGAATATTAACTATTAGAAAATCAGCTTCTGACATTTACTGAGCTTTCATAGATACTAACTGCCTAGCTCCAGGATATCAAGTGACTATAGTTGGTGCTATTGATCACAAACTGAGACTTATCAATCTACCAAGTGATCAATTTGTATAGGTACAACATAAATCAATCATAGAGTAGGTATAACATATTCAAGATTAGGCCTAACACAATTCAGAAACCACAAGTTACTTTACATGAACAGGTGGCCCACACTCTAACTTACATAATTTTGTTGTTCCAATGTCTCTCCCTCAGCTCACACCTTTGATCTGATGTGGATTTCCCTATATACAGCTTGTATAAATAAAAAGACCTAATTTATGAAAAGGTTAAGTACTGTAAACCAATCTATAGGCAAAAATAGGGTTGGCCTCAGAAGACAATATTGAAGGGTAATCTTTCTGATAGTCAGAGCTTTGAACAATGCTCCAGTTTATCAATGTGAAGGAGAAGAAGATGCCTGAGTTAAGAAGATTAATAAATTTTGAGTATAATGACCTAGGTTTTTGGTCTAGAACCAGTATAGAGTAAGATCAGAAGAGCAGAGATCTGAGAAAAGCATGTAGATTGTTATGTGAGAAGGTGGAAAAGGTGAGAGGGTCCTTGTGTGTCATGGCAGTGCAACCAAGAACACTCATCACAGGGAAAGCATTGACAATTAGAATAGAATTGCTGGTGGTCAATCACTCTGAGACTTCAAGCATAGCAGGCTCACTATGTTCTAATGAATGGACTGCAGGGTAGATAAAGAAGGCTACACCTTGGGCTCTCACCATGGGCTTCTTTTTACTAAGAATAACGCAGCCACTGCTGCCACTCAATGACAGTTTAGGCCAACCCTGACACCTTCATATTACATTGTTTTTTAGTTTATTGTCAATAAGCTCCCATTTCATCCTTCTTTGTCCTTTCTATGATACTGGAACTTCATCCTATGAACAGTTCTACTTTGGGAGCTGGTGTGATTTTAAGCTTTATCAATAGAGGTGCTAGAAGACGATCACAAGGTTTTAGCAAAAGGAAGGGACTTTTCTCCCTGATGCTAGTATAATAGTTTTCCTAGGATGTAGCTGCCAGGAAGTCAGTGTGCCAGAGACCTGGTGACAAATAGCTCTCTAGTAATTTCTTTACCAACTCCCCAGGCTGCTCCTACCCAGTAGTCCAAACCACTTTCCAGCAAATTTCTTCTATATTGATCTTTTGCACGTTTGTAGGATAGCCACTCTCTCTTTAAGAAGCCTAAGTCTCAGCCTGTGGATGGTGTCTCTTCTAAATTTTTGTTACTTCTTTGTTCATTCTTTTTCAGTCCAAATTGTATTAGCATTCTTCTACTACTTTTAGTCATTAATAATATCTTACATTGTGTTTTCCTGTTTCTATTACTGGTATGATTTCTGTGTCTTGACTAAATCCTGATTAAATCATATATCACCCCTAAAAGAAAACATCCAAGTACTTTTGGGGGTACCTGATTACATTAGCCCCTTTCCATGACATAAGGATAATGGTTAATTTCTTACATTGTCTAGGTAAAGATTTGTGTTGGCACTTTTTAGTACCTTGGACAAAAACACAACATGGAGGCCAATAGGCAAAAGAACCTTTTTTAAAAACAACTTCACTTCTTTCATGTTTACATGGATGGAGCTGGAACATGTTCTTCTTAGCAAAGTATCTCAAGAATGGAAGAAAAAGTATCCAATGTACTCAGCCCTACTATGAAACTCATTTATAGTTTTCGTATGAAAGCTATAACCCAATTATAGCACAAGGATATGGGGGAAAGGCAAAGGGAAGGGAGGGGAGGGAGGAGAATGTGGAGGAAGGGCAATTGGTGGGACCACACCTACAGTGCTTCTTAGAAGGGTACAGATGAAATTTACTAAATGTAAAGTATGGATGTCTTAGCACAATAACTGGGAAAATGCCATGAAGGCTACGTTAACCAGTTTGATGAAAATATGTCAGTTTGTATATGAAACCAGCACATTATACCCAGTGTTGACATTAATGTACACAGCTCTGATTTAATAAAAAAAAGAAAAAGAAAGAAAACTCAAGAATTTTTAAGAACAACAAAAAAAATTTTCAGATTTATTCAAGGGTACAAACAATTGAAAAGAACTTTTGCGAGTAAAGGCATTCCTTCTCGACATGTCTGGGTACTGTTTGTTTATTTGTTGTGTCTTCTGTTGCTTGGAATTTCAGGCAAATAGTTTGGGTCTCTAGTTTTTCTCTTGTTCTGTAAGGGTAGAGTGAGGGACACGTATTTAAGAGAAAATTCTAGGAGAATATACAGGGAGATAGAAATACTAGAACAGTCATAAATATGAATAAGCAGCCCTCAATTTTTTAAAGCAGAGAAAGGATGAAAATTAAATTGAACCTACCATGCTCATGGCTGGGAAGAATCAACATTGTTAAAATGTCAATACTATGTAAAGGTATCTGCAGATGAAACCTCCATTAAAGCACCAATGTCATGCTTTGAAGGTGAAAAAATAGTACTTTGTGTTATATGCAACCAGAAAATCTCCACATAGTCAATACAATGTTTAGAAATAAAAACAAATCTAGGGTGGAGCCTGTGGCTCAGTGAGTGGAGCTCAGACCCCAAATACTGAGGGTGGTGAGTTTGAACCTGCCCCGGCCAAACTGCAACAAAAAATAGCCGGCTGTTGGGGCAGGCACCTGTAGTCTCAGCTACTTGCGAGGCTGAGGCAATCGAATTGCCTATGCTTAGGAGTTGGAGGTTGCTGTAAGCTGTGATGTCACGGCACTCTACTAAGGGTGATAAAGTGAAGCTCTGTCTCCAAAAAAAAAAAAAAGAAAGAAAGAACAACAAATCTGGAGGGGCATCATGTTATCAGACTTCAGGTTATACTACAAATCTATAGTAAACAAAACAGCATGGTACTGGCACAAAAATAGAGACATAACTCTGTGGAACAGAATGCAGAACCTAGAGATGTCACCATGTCACCATTTGACCTTTGATAAGCTTAACAAAAGCATACACTGGGGAGAAGAACCATTATTTAGCATATGGTGCTGGGAAAACTGGTTATCCACATGTAGAAGATTAAACTGGACCCACACGTCTCACCATTGACAAAAATTAATTCTCACTGGATAAAAGATTTACATTTAAGACACAAAACATTAAAAATTCTAGGTAAGAGTACAGGGAAAACACTTGGAAAGATTAGCCTGGGAAAAGAAGAAGACCCCCCCATGGCAATTGCAGCAAGATTAAAAATAAATTACTGGGATATGATCAAACTAAAAAGCTTATGCACTGCTAAGGGCACCACAAACAAAGCAAACAGGAGGCCTTCAAAATAGAAGATTTATGTATGTTATCTGAATCTTTCATGAATCTGACAAAGGCCTGATAACTAGAAGCTACAGAGAACTCAAATTAAACAACAGAAAAAAGCAAACAACCCTATTTCTATGTGGGCAAGAGACTTGAACAGAAACTTCTCTGAAGATGACAGGTGGATGGCCAACAAACACATGAAAAAAATGCTCGTCATTTTAATCATCAGAGAAATACAAATCAAAACCACTTTGAGATATCACCTAACTCCATTAAGATTAGCACACATCACAAAGTCCCAAAGCTGCAGATGTCGGTGTGTATGTAGAGAGAAGGGAAAACTTCTACATTGCTGGTGGGATTTGCAAACCAATACATCCTTTATGGAAAGAAGTATAGAGAATTCTCAAATAACTAAAAATTGACCCCAAATTTGGCCCCACTGGTCACTGGTGGGTCACAGGGGTCACTGGTGGGTGAGGTGCCATTATAAATTTTTATTTTTCAGAAAATTCTACTCATATGCAATGGTTACTCAAATATCTACCAAATTTGTAATATTATCGTACTAGGGACATTAAGAACATTTAAAAACACCTGTGCCTTTTAAAAGGATGTATCTTTTAAGTTTAGGAAATTTTCTCTCTAAGTAATTTCAGATGTGTGAAAAATGCATTTCCTTGTCTAGACAACCTCAAGGGTCATGGCCGAGGTCCTCTAAGCTTACTCCAGAGCTGCGGGGGTTTCCTCCAGCTCCACTGAACTTGGCTGGCTTCGTGGTCACTCATAGATTCCTAAGTTCCAGGAATGTTTCACACTTGACAGAGCTGGGTGTGCCCTGCTGAGTCCTCAGTCACGGTGTTGGACAGACCTACAGACAGATTTCCTGTGCTGACTGTAGCAACACAAGCTCCTCCAAAGCGTAAAGTGTAACCTAATTCTCCTGCAGATCATTCTGTCTTATGTTTTAATTTCTCTTTTAGTTATATAGAAGAAGATGATATTCCAAGGGAAGCTGTGAAAATTAAGGTAGTTACTATGTATAAAACAAAACTTAGATGTTCAGAAAAATATCTGAAGTGATAGCATCTTAGTGTTAAATATTATAAGAAATATTGCACTCAGCTGAAAATGCTAAAACTGAGGGCTCCACAAAGAGCTTGCAGGTAGAATTTAACATGTTGATAGAATGAGGGAAGAAAAAGATAAGGAAATAAAACCATGTTTTCAGGTTCAAGGTTGAAAAAGAATTACTTCCTGTTTAAGGATACAAAAATACCATTCCCTGAATGTATTTTTTAGGGGAACAAATGCATTCCTGAAGGTGCAGAGACTGTTTTGTTGCTCAAGGGCGGAGACGGCCGGCCGTGCCTCCGGCTGGGTGGTTCTGCAGGTGGGTGTCTGCTCCACGTAAGGAGAGTTATTTCGCCAACTTGGCCCACGAGTGGGAAGGTGAGTTGTCTGTCCACCTAAGAACCTCAAACCCAGATGTCATATTTTCTTGGTGGAATAACTTCAAACGTCATAGATGGTGGCTGACCTTGGAAGTGGCTTCAAACTTCAAGTGCTCTAACTCTAAGAAAACTCCAGAGAATTGTTCTATGTTAAATCAGTCAATGCCTCGTGGATCAGCATAAATTGCTTTCTTATAATAGGATGACCCCTTTTGGATACATTCAAGTGAGACCAATAGATTTTTGAGAAATTATAGAGAATTTGAGAAGTGTGAGAATACTAGAAAATGGAAATAGTTGTCTGCTTTTTAAAAAATTTTATTTATTTATTTATTTATTTATTTTTATATTTATTTATTTATTTATTTTAGAGACAGAGTCTCACTTCATTGCCCTGGGTAGAGTGCCATGGAGTCACACAGCTCACAGCAACCTCCAACTCCTGGGCTTAGGGGATTCTCTTGCCTCAGCCTCCCGAGTATCTGGGACTACAGGTGCCTGACACAGCACCTGGCTATTTTTTTGTTTTGCAGTTTGGCCAAGGGCGGGTTTGAACCCACCACCTTCGGTATATGGGGCCGGCGTCCTACTCATTGAGCCACAGGCGCTGCCCAGTTGTCTGTTTTTTTTTAAAAAAAGGTATGTGCATGGTACAAATCAATAGGTTACTTTGCTTAAAGTGACTTTAAAGGAAATTTTAAAAGTAATTTTCAAAATTTTGAGTAATTTGAGATAAAACTGTTGGTGTGGCAAGAGATAAGATCCATGTGAGTTATACCATGTCCTTTTATCAAATCACCTGCCACAGCGTTCCTGTGTGCGTGCAAGTGTGTGGGTGCCTGTGGGTGCGTGTGTGTTCACGTGTGTGTATGTACTTGAACAGAATTATTCTCTTTAATGCAGTAGAATCACAAGGTCATAATTTCACAAAACAGTCCCAATTCACAAAATTGTTCAAGACTTATTGGAAAAAATGCTGTCATATCATTTCCAGCACTAATGATTCTTTTTGTAGGGAATTGATGATTTAAAGGCTACACTCTTAAAGCTTCTCAGAAGCCATTGAAGAAAAGTGACTCACAGTACATTCTCTTAAGGGGAAATGTTGATTGTTCTAAACTTCTCCATTAAATTTTTCTGGGAAAGGTAAGAATCGTATGACATTTTAGAATTAATTTTAATGTGCATTAAGCGCAATAAAAAGATCCATTCTCAATCTCTGAGTGAAAGGTAAGTCACTTTTAAAAAAGTCCTTTTAAAAGAAGGAAGGTATCCACTTGAAACGGCAAGTACTGATTCAAATACCAGTGTCTCCCCTGATTCGTCCTGTGGCTTGGATGCGATGGTTCACTTTTATCACTTATTTCTCTAGTTTTGGAGATAAGGATATTGTCAGTCTGAAATGGTCACAGTGAAGATTCAGTAAAACAAAGTTTACGAGCACCTGCCAGTAAGCTGAGACTACGGCACTGCTTGTTCTCCCCTCACCTTTGTGGTTCATCAAATACGTTATCAAGAATGAAATAAGAATTTTCATCATGATGTTGTCCCACAAAGAGCAACCAAGCTTTGTTTCTGTCTTATAAATTTGAACAAAAGTCCAAAACCAAAAGCCTATTTGAAATTTTCAGAAAATGTATCTTAAATCAGGAAAATAAGATGAAATCAACTTGGATTTCTATGAGCAAAGTTCTCTGCCTCCCAGAGCAACTGTATAACACAGATAGACGTCTGGTCTCCTGTCGTGCCAGCTAGAAATACTTTTCATAGTGGACAGCTTATTTTATAATACTATAGTGAAGTAAAAATAAATAAAATGAAACAGAAATTAAAAAACCTTTGGTTTGATTGTCCTTAGAAGAAAGATGCAGTTTCACCTTATCCAAATCAAAATTATTACTAAATTGAAGGATATGTCAAAATATAAAACACAAAATAATTCCCTCTAGCAGGTTAACTAAATGGCAAATGTGGAATAATGTTTTATTGATAAAATATCCTGGTGTGCCCTCAAAGTGGTACAAATTGACACTGAATGTTCCTTTTGGGTAGAAGCTCAAGGAGTGAGTAGGACTTGTCCTGAAAATGATCTAAGACTAAACTGTCTGTGATTTCATGGTGTGAAAGTGAAACTCTGGTGTTGAAAGTGAACTGTGTGTGGGGTATGAACAAAATAGCATTTAGTTAATTAAAAGGGTATATTTCTGTTTACACTAATAACATAAAGGAGGCCTTTGTATTGCAGGAATGATCATTTGATGGAGAAGAGCTAAAAATTATAAAGTTTTCTCCCACTTTGAGGCAGAATTAGGCATGGTTCATCACTTGTAGCAAATCTGGCAGCGACGACTGTTTGAGGGGTTTCACGCTTTACTCCAAAATATAAAGTAAACGCTAACATGTTTGAACTCATTTTAATACCTATAATGTACTTAAAAGTAAGTTTAACAAGAAAAAAATTACAAACCTAAGAGGATTATTAATAAATGTAAATAGTTTACATAATGAAAAATGAAGTAAGAGAAATTCAGAAAACTAAACCTTCTTAAATTATGAAAGGTTATGTCATCCATCAGACAGAATAGATAATAAAAATACAGAAATGACAAGTTGCAGGCTTTGAAAAGGACAAAGTATTTTCACCACGAACAACTTTTTTTAGTGAGCACTATAAAATAACTTCACAATAACTTTAAATAACTTTATAAATAACTTCCATACATCGTTAAGATCTAATGTAATATAACCATGCATTGAGGCCAGGTGCTGTGGCTCACACCTGTAATCCCAGCACTCTGGGAGGCCAAGGCAGGAGGATCACATGAGCCAAGGAGTTGGAGACCAGCCTGAGCAAGAGTGAGACCCTATCTCTACTAAAGGTAGAAAAATTAGCCTCGTGTGGTGGCGGGAGCCTGTAGTCCCAACTACATGGGAAGGTGAGGCAAGAGGATTGCTCAAGCCTGAGAGTTTGAGCTGTGATGACAACATACTCTACCCGGGTAGCAGAGTGAGATTGTCTAAAAAATAAAATAAAATAAAAATTGGCCAGGTGACATGGCAGGTGCCTGTCATCCCTAGTTATCCGTGAGGCTGAGGCACGACTATCAGTTAAGCCCAGGAGTTTGAAGTTACAGTGAGCTAGCCACAGCACTCTGGCCAAGGTGACAGAAAGAGACTCTGTCACAAAATAAATTAATAAATTAATAAATTAAATGAAATAAGTAAAAAATTAAAGTGCATGTAGTTATACATGCATACATATAGTGAGGATTTTTTAAATGATTTGAAGATTCAAAAACATACTTGTAAATAATTCATGAATAAAAAGAGATCTCTTATTGGAAAACTAATTAACACTCAAAAAATTAATCAAAATATACATTTCCACTCTAGTGAGATAAAATGAAACTGCTATTGAAAGAGAAAAGTTAGTCCATAAATATTTTTATTAGAAAACAATGAAGTCTGGAAATTAATGATCCCAATAACATACTTAACTGCTAAGTAATGGAATGAAGAATACAGAAGAAATAATGTAAATAAAATAACAGAGGAAATTAATCAAATGGAAAACAAACTTGCAATCTAAATCATCAAATAGAAGTGATTTCTTGGACAACTCTAACGCATAAAAATACACCTTTAGATGAATAAAATAATTCATTTTTTAATTATGAATAAAATATACAAAAAAGACAAACTTCTAGCAAATTCATTCAGAAAAAATTAAAAGAGAAAAAATGTATACATAAAACTTAAGAATGAGGATGGAAATATAGTTAAGGATAAAGTTGATATGTAGGTAGATAACTCCATTAATTTAATAAAGATCTTTCATTCTAAACCTCCAGAACATGATTTCACTGGATTTATGATTTTAAAGACTTGCCAATGCCAAGATTTGCAAACATTTGAGGATATTAGAGGTCCCTCGTTGTAGCACGTACTGGTGGGCTACTTTTTCCAAAAACTGTGTGGGTTTATCTTGCAAATAAACATACCTGTTCCTTAAGAAAAAAAATTCCGCCATTTGCCTTCTCCAGATCCCTGATGAACCCTTACATATGACTGTCAGGGAAAGTGTACCTGAACGTTTATAGGAACATCTTATGGCAAAAACTCAGAGCGACCCAGTATCCGTCAAGGAGGACAGCCCTGTGGAACAGGCATTGATTATGCATAAGTACATGCACGGTGAAAATTAGCTACAACTAGACGGAGCAGCTTGGATGCGCAGTAGAAGCATAATATTCTGAAAAATATTTTCGAACAACTGTTTACAAAGCAGTATATAGGTTTTTATAACTCTCTAAGACAGAAAAAAACAACTTTTGAGAGCAAACATACATTGGCACGGTAACATGGTACTTTTGAAAAAGCAAAGAAATGATGAATGCACCTGTCAGGGCCATGCCTGACTCCGGGGGACAGGGAAGGGGACGGAGGGTACGATTCTGGGAAGCCCTCGGTGTTCACGGGGACGTCCTTCACTTCGGTGGTGCGCTGAGGACGTGGAGCTTTCTGTTTTGGATCAACCATTGAACAGTATAATTAAAAAAGCAAAGAAGGAATGTCCTTTTTGAAATAGAGCTAATTCGATACATAAAAAATGTAAAATGTAGCTGTTAAAAAGATCAGTGCATAGATTGAACAGTAGATTAGACAGCAGTGAAGAGAGAATTGTTCAAATAACAGATACCACACAGGATGATGAATTATTAAAATAACAGATACCACAAAGGATGATGCATCGTGGAGATTACAGAGAATACAGCAAAGAGGAGGGAGAAGGTCATGGACAGCAAGTTGTGAAAAGACAAATTCCCATGTGTGAAAACAAGCAGTAGTCTAATTACTATGATACTTGTGTCTTGAATAGATTATGATCTTTTTTAAGATGTATGTTTTATTAAAAAATAAGGGAAGTTGTTAATGAGTCACTAGTATTTTCAAATTCCTATTAGATTTATAGATGGGTTAATAGTTCTTGTGTTGTTTTTTTTTTCCTTATATGTTTGGGGTTTTCTTTCTGGAAATTGAAGTTTTTATTTTGCCAGTTTTTTTATTGTTTTCTAATATTTTTATGTCACTTTAAATTTTTCCAAATTAAGTAAGTTATCTTTATTTTACTCTGAATCGCTGTGAACAATGGATGAAATTCTATGTGTTTTTCTTATTCTTTAATGAATGAACATACTAAAGACAATGCATTTACTCTCCAAGTATCATTTAGATAAAATCCATGCTTTTGTTTTGTTGGTATTTTATTTTGAGGCTTACTTTTAAGATTTATAATTTTCCTTAATACGTCCCCTTAAACACACAAGTTATTTCCATTTTTTTAATTTCCAAAGCTTATTTTTTAATTTTCTTTACTACTACTTAGTTGTTGATTTCATATGTAACAGATTATAGTTAAAAAATACATTCCATAAAGATTCATAGGCATTGTTGTCATGAATGAAGACCTACAAAGGCTGAGTTTTTCTACATAGGTGCTTTAAAAATACACATTGTCCCTTTGTTGAGTGCTGAATTACATAAACAAAGAATCACACTGAGTTACCACAGTAAGTAAAATAACTGTGCAACTGGACACTTCCAAACCTAAAAAAAAAAAAATCTTAAAACCACCCAAAACTACAGATTAACTAAAAAAAAAAAAATAGCAGTTAGACTGAGCATATACTCTTTAATTCGACATCCTCTTATAGACACTTCATACACACACTTTGTGTAACTTCACAGCTTCTGAATCGCAAGATTTGTACCCTTCATCCTTGTCTCTGCTTTATTTTACTTGAACGAGAGAAGTGTTTGAGCGTCTCATTATATCAGCTGTGTCTCTTTGACCTTCTTTTCATAATTTCTATCTCAGATATCTAAGCTGGATGATGGGATTCAACAAATGACCAAAATGAATTGATAGTCCTAAAGCTTTGCTTTTTGTTCTTTATTTTAAAGAAACATGCATGTACCCCACCCACCAAAATTCCCTTGCTGGGTGTGTAGGACACGGCTACCTTTATCTGAAAGAAAAACATGGAAGCAGCAGATTGGGGTGGGGTCACATTTCCATCTGTTTATCACAGTCTATAAAACAGGAGAACGGTTTCCAGATATAATCTTTGTCCCTTTATAGGGAATATACCCCCATCTCCAAGCAGGAGCTAACCTTGAAATTCACGTTGATTACCACCAGTTGGAAGTCTATTGTCTATGTTTTTATTCAATCTCACAGTCAGTAATAGCCATCAACCCCCCACCCGCCGCATGGTTGCAGAGCACACAGAACTGCAGCTGACGTTCCCACTCAGACTGAGGGAAACAAGACTCAGTGGCTCATGAAAACCCGGCTGGTCAGAAAGACAGGCGATCCTAACCTCCGACAGCAGAGCCAATGCTTCGTTATGTCTTCCCTCGTTTTGAACCATCCCTCAATGTTGGGAAATCCAGGAGGCCTGGGCTCTGCCTTCTGAGGTGCCCCCACCCCACGGCTGCCCCCCGAGACCCCCTGCACTGGGCATGGAGTGCGGCCTCCTCTCAATGCCTCAGCTTTCAGGCCCAGTTCTGTGTGGGGACTGTGGTCAAGTGTGAATGGTCATTGAAGGCAGGTTTTATTTTAATCTCCCAGTTTATTTTCATAAATATCTCTGGCTTCGAGTCTATTTCCTTCTGACAGTTTCACGAGTGAGTCACCAGGACCAGAACGCGTGGCAGCCTAGCTGTTTGTTTCTTTGCTGCCTCCATTTCCTAATGATGGGTGGCTCAAAGTGAGGGAAATCGTCATAAAAAACCACTCCGTTCCTCCCCTGCTGCCTTCTGTAACACTGTCACCTTCTCCACTGCTGTTGAGATGCTGCTTTTCAAAATGCTGGGCCATGGCATCAGACTTAGCCTGTCTTTCCTTCTGTGTTTGATCAGCATTTCACAAGTATCAAAAGATTTAGTTCATTTTTTTCCTCTTATCTTATCCTCAAACAAACATCTGAGGCAGACAGGCCTGGCATTATTTGTGCAAGTGCCAGCGAAAGACATCAAGGCTCAAGATGTTGAAGTCAGATCACAACGGCAGCACAGCTGGGTGTGCACTGGCCCTACGACAAAAACACTAGCTCTTCAGATTCCTAGTTCAGAATCCAAGAATCATAACATCCCTCCAGCTTACTGATGGTCCTCAAAACTTCCTAGCCATAGCATATTAAATACACAGCTTAAAACTACCCTCACCATAACTTGCACCAGGGTATAATGATTAGCACTCTGGACTCTGAAAATTGTCCTTAACAAATAATAGATGTTTAGCTCAAGATTAACTTCTTGAGCTAAAAGGCCATCAGGTTCTTCTAGTGTAGACACACCCCAAGTGATGACTCTCTTGTCTAACAAGGTGAGTATTGATGTGTGAGTTAGGTCTGACGGAATAGGAGCTGTTACCATGGTTCTCAATCATTAGCTTAGAATCTCCCGAAGGGCTCCTTCAAACCCTGGTTGCTGAACCCAACTCCCAGAGTTTCTGAGTCAGCAGATCTAGCGAGGGTTTCACGATGTGTGTGTTTAACAATCCCCAGTTGGTCTTTACCTGTCAGTCCCAGGATCACACTCTGAGAGGTAATTTTATAATGTTAACTTGCCTGGGCCGGGGGTGCCCAGATATTTTGTAAAGCATTATTCTGGTGTTTCTCCGAAGGTGTTTTTGGATGACGTTAACATTAAAATCAGTAGATCTAATCAGAGAGATTGCCTTTCCCAAGGTGGATCAGCCTTACCCAGTCAGGTGGAGGCCTCACTAGCACACAAAGGCTGACCCTCCCCGAGCACCAGACGCTCCCCCACCCACCACCGTCCAGCTGGACACTGACCTGCCCAGGACCTGCCTTCTTTGCAGACTGAAGCCTCCCCTTTCCTGGGACTGGAACTTGCACCAACAACACTTCTGGGTTTCTAGTTTACCAAATCTTGAGACTTTTCAATTTCCTTAATAACATGAGTCAATTTCTTATGCACCTTCTCTCCCCTCCAGCTGTCTCTCTCTCCAAATAAACAGTCTAACCTGCAAAGCTGCCAGCTCCCTCCGATGACCAACTTCTGAAGTTGACCTACTTTTCATAGACTGTGTGTCAGCACAGGAGGCCGAATTCCTATGTTGACCACCACTGTATGTGGACCCCTTTTTACAGTCCCTTGTGGTCACCTTCCAGAGGTCCTGCTGTGTGTGTACACTCTGCTGCTCTGTTTCTTTGGAGAACCCTGACTAACACTCCACCACCACCGGAAACTTGGCCAGGCTATAAGGAGTTCGGAAACGTGAGGGGCTGACAGTCCACAGCCCGATAATAACAACGATAGCCCCCTGAGCAGTGGGCCAAGCCTCAGAGATCTGCGGCCTTTCAGTTTCTGAGCAAATAGTCTTGTTTTTCTCCCCCTCAGCTCTTAGTAATCAAAATGACCATTCACAAAATGTTTTTGTCTGCCCAGCTGTATTTGAGGGATTTGTGTGTGTGTCACAGAATGAATCCCTCCCTTACATAGGCCCCTTCCCGGCTCCAGCTCTAGACTCTTTGAAAAGCATATTGATTACATCACAGGCAGCTGCAAGCTCGCGTCCCCCCAGCCGCCGCTGTTCCTTCCCTCTGCACGGCTCCTCAGCTGCCCCCTTGTGCAGCTCTGCCTTGCTCGGGCCGCATGGTCTGTTTTTCTTCTCATCCCCTGATTTTTGAGCCGTTTACAGGCAGGTCTGTTTCTTCACGTGGGGGTTCCTTCAGTTCGCCACTTGCCAGCTTCTGAGCAGTGCAAGGCACATGCCGGGGTGGCGGCCCCACACCCTTCGGGAGTAAAGGACGCCTGGTGCATAAACCAGGCCAGGGAAGGGCTCTAGTTTAAATATAAAACTTCAGCAGAGGGAGTCAGGGTGAGATCGTGATTATGACCTGGAGCTTTGGTTAGTATAAGAAGAAGCTCAGAGAAGTTGTTTAAACTCCTCAACCGTAGTATCCTCAAATGTAAAATCAAGATAAATAGCATACGTGTCAGGGGAGATAAACACACAACCTCCTGAGACAAGAATGTAACCAATATTTAAATATTTGTAACGATTACTTTATCATTTTGATTTTTGATGACCTATAAATTGCTTCATCAGCTCCATCTGATGAAGCTGCTCTGATCAAGGGTGAGTTTGAGAGTTAAAAGTAGCAACACTGACCATAAAGGTGAGGCTGTTTTACTGAATTCAGAATATTTTAACTTCGGTGGGAGACATGCCAGGCTTCGGAATTATTTTAAAATTATCACATACAAATACTTTTCACTGCTTGCAATGGCTTCTCTCTTCCATATGTGCAAACACAAGCCGTGTGAGGTGGGAAGGGATGGGCAGAAACCTCCGAGATGAGTCTGAAAAATGTGGTGCTCCTATGTTGATGTGGCAGAAGCGTCAGGAAATTCTGTTAAACCTCATCAAGCGTAAACGCCTCTGCCTCTCACAGCAACAGGCCACCCTAAGCAAGGTCTCTGGGGCATCATTTAGGGGCCTGCCCTTAGGTGTCTCTGTTTCTCCAAGTCCCTGGACATCAGATGGGGAATCAGGGGTCCCACAGAACACAGGGCTTGGGCTTCTGCATGTCCTGATCTCCATCTGGTTAACTAGGAGCCATCTAATTGATTTAACTCTCCCATACGGCACAGAACTTGCCAAAGACACGTCTTATGATGTTGAATTTCTAATGACCATTCAAACACCTCGCAGAAACCCTCACATACCTTATGAATCTGTTCATCGTGCACCAGGAATTCTTGTGTATCATTAAGGGCACACAAGATGCTGCTTTTCATTCAGAGGAACCATTGATTTGATAAAGCAGAAATGGTTCTTCAGAGGAAAAGCTCAGCAACCAGATTTTAGTTCTATGGTTGCTATCTGTAGGCAAATTTTAGGTACTTAGTGGTAGAATCTGATTCTGGCGACAGATGCTGAGATTTTATGTAGTCTCCAGATACATTCTCTGATGGCTCAGCTCCTAAACAGGCATTGAGAAAAGCAGGCACTGCTTCCAAAGTGTGTTTCACTCTGGATTCCACCAGAAATGCCATAAATTAAATCCCCCAGGGCCTAATTTCAATGATGGGCCCTCCGTAATGGCATTTAAACATTTGAGTATAAGCCTTACTTGCTTATGATAAAAATAGACAAAATTGGTAGTGAGGAGCAATCTTTTAAGGCAGTGCATTCACTATTGGTAATACCATTTTGATACCTGTGTGAAATGGGGCTCGGTTCCTCTGCGGCATGGGCTCCATATGCTCTGGCCACCTGCCTCTGCCCTGGTCTCGTGCCCAGAGCACTGCCGCCCCGCCACCCAGCACCGGGCTGCCCCTTCTTCCATCAGACCTCAGCTGAGATTCTTTTCCTTCTGATCATACCACAGAAAATGTTATTAGGCATCCCCTTTTGTCATCTCCTATTTTCTGTACCCCACAAAGGGTAAGAAAACCCCACTTTGTGGGGTTTATGCAGTCATTTTGTCACCAGAGTAAACACCCCTGGGGGCACAGAGCTCCTGTCAGGGGGACCCCCACTGCAGTCTCAGGTGGAGTGATGGACCTGCCAGATAGATTTTTCAATTAAGTATCTATTGACTGAATGTTTCATAAATATTTAGAGAATCACATTGTGCTAAATAGTCTGTAAAACACTGACATGAGAGTTATCTATGCAGTTGACTTTCAAGTCCCAACTCCTAAATGGCATTCGGCTCAGGCATTGCATCAAATTCACGCACAGCTCCTTCAAGACAGTCCTGGCCCTGGAAGTGTGGCCTGTGCAGGTGTGGGGGTGCAAGTGGTCTCATCGTCAAGTCACCACCTGGAGCCCTTCCTCTGGATAGTTTAGGCTTTAATTTGTGGTCGGGACGCTGTTAGATGTTTCAGTTGTCTGGCTAAACTAGCCCTGTGCGCACAGGTGGTACAGAAGCCTCTGATGTTCCCAGCTCAGACTAGGAATTTTTTTTTAAAGAAACAACACAAGAATTCTGGAAATGATGCTAAATTACTAACAATGAGTGACTTTAAAACAGAAAACCACTAATTTAATATTTTTTTCATATCTTTTTTTATTATTAAATCATAGCTGTGTACATTAATGCAATCATGGGGTACAATGTGCTGGTTTTATATACAGTCTAAAATATTTTCTTTGAACTGGTTAAGAGAGCCTTCGTGGCATTCTCTTAGTTATTGCGTTTAGATATTTGTATTCTGCATTTAGTAAGTTTCACCTGTACCCTTCTAAGATGCACTGTAGGTGTGGACCCACCAATTACCCTTCCTAATTTAATATTTTTAGAAGTTCTAAATAATGTCCAGTAATGGTGAAGAAAAAATGAAATTGTTTTACATTTGTAGTAAAAGAATGTAAAACTTTAAGATGTAATTTTTATGCATCCTTTTATGATTATCTTAAAAGTATCCCTTTTCCAAGGGATGAGGCTAAAGAAATATCAAGCATTCATTGTATTTTGCTCTTTTATGAGAACTTTCTCCCTCAAAAGATTTTTATTAAAATGGGCTAATATTGAAGAGCTTTGTAATAGTCCTTGATTCTCCTCTGTAGCAAGTGCTTTTTCTTGATAAAACTAAAAATAAGACACACACAAAGAATGATTCAGTTGCCTAGAAATTGGAAGCTTTCATCACCCCCTATTCTGACAAAGGCTTGTGAAAATCCAGAAACAATTTTTGTGCAAATGGCATTTAGAAGTGAAATACGGACATTCACCTCACTATCTCAAGTTCCCCCCTAATGTATAGGCAGAATGTTTTTGTGCATTCCCACATGGACAGAAGTTTGTGTACTCTCAAACTTTATATATTGAAATCCTGACCCCCCTATGTGATGACTTCAGAGATGGCACCTTTGGGAAGGGATTTAGTCATGAGATGGAGCCCCTGTGAATGGGGCTAGCATTGTGAGCACAGAAACTCCAGACAGGTGCCCTAAGTCTTCCCCCATGTGGAGGCACAGCTAGAAGGAAGCCGTCGGGGAGGCAGGAACAGGTCTTCACAAGACAGGGAATTTGCAGGTGCCTTTTATTAAAAGAAATGAAATACCAAGGAACCTGAGGTAATTGTATATAAATAACATGTAAGAAGAGGTGTTGACAGATGCTGGGTATCACTATTGACCCTCTCAAGAGTACCTGAATAAACCTTCATCAAGTTATTGCAAACAATGAATTCCTCCACCCCTCTCTCCCCTGCACTGATGGGTGATGTGTCTGCTGTTTCCATTTCTCCAGCTTCTGTCCCTGACGCTGAGCTTCGGAAGTGGTTAGGAGGGTTCCAATTGTGGTGAAGTCCACTTGTCCTTTCTATCCTTAATGTACTCAATGATCTTGTCAGTGTTTCTGTTTAGGTATTGCCGTAGATTAAAAGCAAAGGGCACAAAAGCTTGCACAAAGTGCACAAAAGTGACGTTATGACAAGCTCCTCAGACCCTCTTTCCTAACCAAGCAATGACAACTAATAAAAAAAAAATTAATACCTAAGGGCAGGCAGCAAAGGAGTAAAAAATGTAATCAGGAAAATCTACACGTCTTAGGAAAAACGGTGAGCATCAGTGGTCTTTGAACCTCATTTTGTTCCACCTCCTCCCGCCTAGACTGGAATGACGGAAACTCAAATTCTGGGGGGCACACCCCAGAGTGCAGGGCTCCTTCTCCCGCTGGAGCCCAGTCTAGAAGGATGACGTACTTACAGGTTGGGGCTCCAGGCTGGACAGGAAACCAGAAGAAACCACTACGTGTCAAAATCCAATTCGTAAAGCAGGACAGTCACTTAGAGGAGGAGTCCCCTGCCCTTGTCTGAGCTCCAGAGCAGGTCCTGGTGCTTCTTGGGGCAGAGGAAGGCTGTCAGAGCGGAGAGCTCCGTAAGTGTCCCTGCCTTTATTCCCACCAGATTATGGAGAAGCTCAAGCCTAAGAGTTCTGTCAAAAACAATAGAGACTTTGGTGATGAACATTAAGGGGATGCTAGTAGCGCCTCACCAGCAACATGCTGAACTTTGGACCAGCTAGAAACCACAGGAACCACGGAAAAGAAAGATGAAAGGAGCTGTCAGGGCGGGGAAGCCTTGAAGACCAACCTTGAACATGACAAAGGGGCCAGTTACCTCATAGGGGAGCAATTCATGCCCCCCTCAGACATTGCCAAAAACAATCAGTGCAGACTAATCTGGGTGTGGTGTGGGCAGAGGCAGGCAGCTGGCACAAGGTGTCAGGAAAAGAGGCTCTCAGCGTCCAGTTAACCCTGCCGTCCCCGGGTGCAGCCGTGCTGAAAGGCTGCACCATGGGAGGACAAGCATGAGAGTTGGACCCTGTGGCGAGTCTCACTACCCTGGAAGACACCCCGGGCTCTCGTCCTAGTGTCAGTCTGTGCTCCACACAAGATTATCACACAGAGGATCTGTCCACACAGTTCTCCAGCCACTGTCCTCTCCTGTGTGGGGTCAGGCGGATTCAGTGGCTTCTATTGGGTGTGTCCAGTTGATATGGCTTTGCGGGAAGATTTACACGGCTCTTTTATAACACTGTTTAGGGGACGTGTTCTCCATTCAGACGTGTTAAACATCTCCATCATAAATTTGGTAAAGAAAATACCACTACTTCACACATTCAAACATACCAATATTCCCCTGGACACATTTCGTACCATTTCACATTTGCTTTACATCCAACAGGCCAACACTCTGGGAGATGGATCCACCAATCAAAATTCCATTGATAACTTCTCTCTTGAACTAGCCATGGTGTACCTGCAGTTCCATACTGCGGGGGGCCCAAAGCCCACCCAGAAATCAATAGTTTCCCATCTCCTGACATTTCACCCTTTCTTTTCTCAAACCATGTGTTGTAGTGAGTCAGCACCATGCCAGGGAATCCCACTCTGACACCTTCAGTTACCAACCCCAGGGGTGGCACAGTTCAGTTCTGGCACTAACCCATCAGAAATGAAACAGAGCCAGCAAGGTCAGGAGTGGAGTCCATGGCAAGACAGTCTTCACATCAGAACAAGTGACCACAAATCCACGGTTCCACAGTCTTCCTCGGGTCTGATAATTCACCAGAACCACACACGGGACTCACTGCAGTTACTATTTCAGTTTTATTATAAATAATATAGCTAAGAACAGCATCATGAAGACCTGAGGATGAGGTTGGGTGGGGCCTGGAATACAGAATGCCAAGCTCTCTCAGGTGATACCCTGCTTCTTCCATAGCAGTGTCTTCATGAAAGAGAATGTAATTACAGAGGCATGATTCATTCAGTCAATGGCCATATAATGGAACTCAATATTCAGACTCCCTGCCTTACCTCAGAGGTCAGGGTTCAGGCCAGGCACTTGGTGCAAAGCCCCAGCCACTGGATCACGAGGCCTCACCAGCCGCCATCTTGAAGCTATGTAGGCGTCCCCAGGAGTCACCATGTTTACATAATCTCAGGTGCACTCCAGAGAGCTCTTAAATTAATAAGACAGTTCTATAGGGTGTCTGTAAATTTCCTGTGCAATTTATTATTTTTTTATTAAGTCATTTGTACATAGATTTTACATACATTTATTCCATTATGAAATTCAATGTGTTGATTATTTGTACAGATTGGAGTGCTTACATGCTACTAATCAACATAGCTTTCACCTCTTTTACCCAATTACAGCATTAATACATTTGTGTTCTACACTTGATAGATTCAACTTGTACTTTCAATATGCTCCTATTAACTCTCCCTCTAAGGACCCACCCCCACCTTTCCCCTCTCCCTATCCTTCCCTCCTTCATCCTGGGCCATAGTTGTGTTTCATCTTCTATATCCAAGTGTGAATGATTATGAATTGGTTTGTGTGCAATTTAAATTTCAAAGGTCTTTATCATCTTAGTGTCAAGAACTTGGAACAAAGAGCAGATGAATTTTTATTACACAGCAGGAGCTTAGAAGGTTAAAAGTGTATATTAAAAAAAAAACAGAAAAGACTTATATGAATAATCTGAACTGTCACCCTACCATCTTAAGACACTAAGAAAAGCAAAACAAACTAAACACGAAGCAAGTGGAAAAGAATAATAAAAATTAAACCAGAAATAAATAAAGTAGAAAATAGAAAAACAATAGAGATAATCAATGATATGAAAATTTGGTTTATTGAATAGAATACCAGCAAGCCATTAGTTATATCGATCAATAAAAAATGGAGAAGATGCAAATGCAATGAAGTCAGTAATGTAAGGAAAGTCGACATGGCTAAGGAAGATTTAAACAACTTATGCCAAAAAATTGATAACTTAGATACAGCGAACAAAGTTCAACAGAGAAAAGTACCAAAACTGACTCATGAAATTACAGTAAATGACAATAGACCTCTAACGAGAGACTGAATTAATAATTTGAAAAATTCTCATATAGAAAAGCTCAGTCCCAAAGAAGTTCCTTGGTGAATTCTACCAAACATTTAAATAATGAATATTAATTCTTCACTGGCTCTCCCCGAGGAACAGAAGCAGAGACAGCATCTCCCTTCTGTGAGGCCAGTATTGCACCATGTCAACATTAGAAAACAAAAAAAGATATCAAAAAAATAAAAACTGGAGACCTATCTCATATGTATAAATGTAAAGATCTTCAAGAAAATACTAGCAAACTTAATTTAGAAACATAAAAAAAGATTATATGGAAGAATCCAATGGGATTTATTCCAGGGCTGCAAAGTTGCCATAATACTTGAAAATTAAATGATGTAATACATATACCAATATTATTAAGGAATGGGGCATATTGTATCAATAGATACAGAAAAGTCATTTGACAAAATTTATATCTCATTTATATAAATGATATAAAATATACCAAATTAGCAAATCTATAGGTGCAGGAGTTTCATCAGTCAATAGCAACAGGTAGGGAGGAGTCTGCAAAGGGAAAGTGACTCATAGTAAGTGTGGACGGGGTCCTTTTGTGAGGGGCCATGGGAAAATATTCCGAAACTGATTGTGGTGATGGTTGCACCACTTTGCTTATATACTAAAAAACACTGAATTGAAAACTCAAATGGCTAAATGGCATGGCACATTAGTTACATTTTAGGAATTTTTAAAAGAAAAAATGCAAACAAAAGGTCAACTGTAAATGACACTCCAAGGTATTGGGCAGAATAAGATGGAAGGAAATATAGACGTAAACCTGGCGATGAGACGAACAGAATTCCATAATCGGTTTCAGTTACAGTAAATTTAGCGTACTATAGAAGACACGTGATAAAACTAATAAATCTCTTGGTTTCTCATTTGAAGAGACGCCCCAAATGAAACATTTTTAATGTCCCAATTTTAAATGTTATTTGGCTCTAGAGGATTTAAAGCCTGTTTTTTTTTCGTTAGTTTTGAGAAGAAAAAATTATTTGCTTAAAATATATGTAGTTGTATTAATATTTAAGAAAAAATATAAAGTGTATATTTTATATTTCTATGGCTTCATAGAAATTCAAAGAAAAGACAGCAACCTCTGAGTATTTATGGGAATAAATGCTAGGAAATGGATATTTCAGACAAAAATAGTTGCTATCAAAATCAAGCCCTACTTTTCATTTGTATTTATTATATAACAGCTACTACTCTTTCCTTTATAAAGATTCATGAAATATCAAAAGAATTGTAATAATTCTCTGAAGCCTCACCGCTTACTTCTGATCTGTAAGACGAAGTCGTGAGGAAAAGTAGTTACAGTCACACGCCAGGAAATTCACACTTTCCACACTCTTAGCTCACGTGTAGCACAGACTTCGGCTTTCATTCATTTCTTATCTCTAGTCTCTAGAGATAAACAAAGGTAAATTAGCCAGTAAAAATTATTTTCAGTGTGATTAGGTTTTCAGTAATAAAATAGTCTGGAGTTTCGAAAATCTAAAGGAAGTGATCCTATTATAAGCTGTCCATATTAATTAGTTTTATTTAAATGTTTATATTTCTCCCTCCTCTTCTCTCCTTCATCCTAGGCTATAGTTGTGTTTCATTTTTCATATGCAAGTGTGAGTGATTATAAATTGGTTTCATGAAAGGGAGGGGGTGGGTCCATAGAGGGAGAGTTATGGAGCATATTGCAAGTACAAGTTGGATCTATCAAGTGTAGAACACAAATATCGCTGTAATTGGCTAAATGAGGTGAAGGCTATGTTGATTAATAGCATGTAAGCACTCCAATTTGTACAAATAATCAACACATTGAATCCCATAATGGCATCATGTATTCATTATCTATGTACAAATGACTTAATAAAAATAAAGGAAAAGTAAATAAATAAATAAATGTTTATATTTCTAAAATTATGTCTTTACTATAATCCCACAGGATGAAATCAAAACAAATTCATCTTTTACTCCTTGAAAGGGTAAAATTAAACTGTCAAGACTAGCCCATCTAAAATTCAATAATGCTCAATTTTTCTATCTTCTAATAACATTTAATATATTTCTCTATTTTTTTTTTCATTAAAATATTCTTGCTGAGTTCACTTAACAGATGCTATCCAAGAGCCTGGCATGATGCAGTTTCCATGTAAATAAGATTTTCCGCCCTGATTTCACATACTCTTTTTAGTTTCATAAAATCTCACACATAACAATATCTTGAAGTTATCCACTTACCCACTTGAAATTATTGCTTTCTCAAATATCTCCCTTTCTAATTCAAAAGCACAAATTGTGCTGTTTGCACCATTATATCAAAATTACTTGGCACCATGCTTAGAAGATATTTGAGTTTCAATAATAATTTATATTTAAAGAGTAAAGGATGAATATATTCAATACCTAAATTTGGGTTCTCCAGTGAGACAAAAACAATTACACACAGACACACACACACACACATATACACACATAGTGCCAAAAAAAAGTATATACATATTAAGAAAGGAAAAAATTGTATTTAATTTGTAATAATCAAGTCACACTTGACTTCTGCAATTACAAGTGGTGCTCAAAGTGACTTGTATGCATCTTTTCTTTTTTTTTTTATTAAGTCATTTGTACATAGATCATACATACATTTATTCCATTATAGGATTCAATGTGTTGATTATTTGTACAAATTGGAGTGCTTACATCCTACTAATCAACCTCACCTTCACCTTACCCCATTACAGTGTTAAGACATTTATGTTCTACACCTGATAGATCCTACTTGTACTTGCAATATGCTCCTTAGGTGTGGTCCCCCACTAACCCTCCCTCTATCGACCCACCCTCTTTCCTCCCCATCTCCCTCCCCCTCCCCCCTTCATCCTAGGCTACAGTTGTGTTTCATTTTTCATATGCAAGTGTGAGTATTTATAAATTGGTTTCATAGTAGTACTGAGTACATTGGATATATTTTTTCCATTTCTGATATACTTTACTGAGGAGAATATGTTCCAGCTCCATCCATGTAAACATAAAAGAGGTAAAGTCTCCATTTTTTAATGCTGCATAGTATTCCATGGTATACATATACCACAATTTATTAATCCATTCATGGGTTGATGGGCACTTAGGCTTCTTCCATGACTTGCCAATTATGAATTGAACCTCCATGAACAATCTGGTGCAAATATCTTTATTGCCAAATGAGTTTTGGTCCCTTGGATATACATCTAGAAGAGGAATTGCAGGATCAAATGGCAGGTCTACATTTAGATCCCTGAGTCTTCTCCAAACTTCCTTCCAAAAGGAAAGTACTAGCTTGCATTCCCACCAGCAGGGCAGAAGTGTTCCCTTTTCTCCACATCCACACAAACATCTGTAGTTTTGGGACTTTGTGATGTGGGCCACTCTTAGTGGAGTTGGAAATAGTATCTCACACTAAGTAAAGCAAATAGAAGCCCTCAGAATGGGAGAGGATATTTGCAAATTATATTTTCGACAAAGGTCTAATAACCACAATCTACAGAGAACTCAAACTTATTATTAATAAGTAATAAGTAAATTTACTTTTACACCAGTAGTACTAAATAAAATGTTCCCAATTGAAAAAGAGAAAGTCAATTTATCTCTGTTCCCTAATGAAATGATATTTTATCTAGAAAATCCTAATGACTCCATCAAAAAAACTATTAAATGTGATAAATGAATTCAGTAAAGTTTCAGTATACAGAATTAATGTACAAAAATCTGTGGCATTTGTGAGAACTAAATCAAGGCAATTTTATGTACAGTAACAACAAAAAAAATCTAGGAATATATTTAATAAAGAAGATGAATGATAGCAACAGAGAAAACTATAAAACACTGATGCAAGAAACTATAGAGACACAAACACGTGGGCAAACATCCTCTGTTCATAGATTGGAAGAATCAATATTATGAAAATGATCAGACTTCCCAAAGCGATCTACAGATTGAGTGCAATAGCTATCAAAATGCCAATGCCATTTTCCACAGAATTCGTAAAAACAGTCCTAAAATTCATATGGCACAAAAATGACCCAAAGAAACAAAAGCAAAAGGAACAAATGCGGGGGGGCATGATTTTACTGACTTCAAATCGCACCACCGCGTAGAGTAAATAAACAGCTGTTTAACATTCTTCCAATCAGTCTGGGGATAGCTGCAAGTTTGACATATATGGCTTTTATTAGTTTGAGGAATGTTCTTTCTATGCCTTGTTTGCTGTGAGTTTTTTGCATCTATGTTCATCAAGAATATTGCTATGTATTGTTCTTTTTTATATATCCTTTTTTGTTTTACTATTTATTATCAGAGTGGTACTGACTTCATAGAAATAATTGGGAATAATTCACCCCCCTTCAATTTTTTGGATCAGTTTCAGGAAGATTGTTAACATTTCTTTGTATATAACCTTCTTTGGGTGTGTGTGGTTTTTATTACTGATTTGATCTCCCTATGATTTTGATCTATTCAGGATTTCTGTTTCTTCCTGGTTCAGTCTTCATGTTTCTGGAAATTCATTCATTTCTTGCAGGTTTCCTAGTTTATAAGCACACAGTTTCTCGTGCTAGCTTCCAGCGATCAACGGTGATATCACTTATAACATGTCCTTTTTCATCGCTGAATTAATTTATTTGTATCTCCTCTCTTCTAGTCTTGGTTACTTTAGCTAATGGTTTACTGATTTTGTCTATCTTTTCAAAGAACTCAATTTTTGTTTCCTTGATCTTATATTCATTCATTTATTGGGGAGTTTCTACTTTATTTAGTTCTGATCTGAACTTTGCTGTTTCTATTTTTCTACTAGCTTGGGGTTTGAGTTATTCTTATTTTGTAGTTCTTTGAGGAACTAGGACAAGTTAGGTGGTTAATTGAACTAAAAAATCTTCTGCACAGCAAAATAAATAAGCAACAACCCACAGAATGAAAGGAAATATTTGTAAACTATACAGCTGACAAGGAACTAATATACAGAATTTACAAGGAACTTGAGCAACTAAACAAAATAACAAAACCCCACAAAACCCACAAATAATTCTACTAATAATGGCAAATAACATGATTAAAAGAATACCTATAAATAGCCAGCCAACATATGAAAAAATGCTCAACATTACTAATTATCAGGGAAATATAAATTAAAAAACAATGAGAGCATCTTTTACATGTCAAAATGACTATTACTAAAAAATTCAAAATATAGATTTTGTTAAGGATATCAAGACAAAGAATGCTTATACACTGCTGGCAAGAATGTAAGTTATTACAACCACTATGAAAAATGATATTATGCAGGTTTCTCAAATAACAAAACTATCATTTGTTCCAATAATCCCACTCCTAGGTATGTATCCAAAAAAAAGGAAATAATCTATCAAACAGACACCTGTACTTTTACGGTTTTTGCACCATTATTCACAGAAATCAAGACACTGAATCCACCCAAGCATCCATCAACAGATTATTGGATAAAGAAAATGTGGTATATACACAAAATAGAATATTACTTAGTCATAAGAAGAATAAAACTGTGTATAATGCAGGCAACATGGATGAAACTGGAGGCACTTATCTTAAATGAAACAATTCAGAACCATGTAGTCAAATGCCGTATATTCTTACTTACAAGTGAGAGAAAAAATAATATGTACACAAGGGTATAGACTTAAAATAGGAGACACTGGAAACTCAGAAGAGTGGGATGGTGGGAGGATAATAGGCAATGAGAAATTACTTAATGGGTACATTTTCATTACTTGGATGATAATACACTAAAATCCCCAACTTCACCACTGTACAGATCTACACACAAAATTTCACTTGTATCCTTTGAATGTATACCAAAAAAACCTTTGATTTGATTTTGTGAAAAAGAAAAAAGCACTTAAAATTTTATTGTTAGGTGGCGCCTGTGGCTCAAAGGAGTAAGGCACCAGTCCCATAAGCCTGGAGGTGGCAGGTTCATCTGTGTGACTGGCAGAATTATCCACATTTCATAGATTGGGAAATGGGAGTTCCCAGAAGTGGTGAACAGTATTAAGATCATGAATTTCATGTCAGAACTACAATTGAAGTGCAAATTTGCATGCCAAGGTACTAATTTTTTGTCTCGTACCTTTACCCTACCACCCATCTTATTTATTATATCAAATTGGTTTTCGGCAATGCTTGCAATCTATACAGGATTACAATATAGAGTAGATCTTATTAACTTATCATGTATTTGAAACGTCTTCTTTATTTGGGTTAGCCATTGTTTGGTTGCCTTCAAGATTTGAACAGTGCGAGTATAAAATGGTTGAAAAATAAAATCATTTTGATTAATTTGATATATGTACACAGATAATATTCTTCTAATGCTTAGCTTCTTCAACCAGGTGAGATAGATTTCTCAATAGTCAGGACACCCTTTAGAATAAATGGCCAATATTTTTGAATAAAAAAGAAATCAATGGAGTGGTGCCTGTTGTTCAAAGGAGTAGGGCCCCGGCCCCATATGCTGGAGGTGGTGAGTTCAAACCTAGCCCTGGCCAAAAACTGAAAAAAAAAAAGAAAGAAAGAAATCAATGATTCAGAATGTATGACACAATATTCTTTTCCTTTGTGGATTAAAAGTTGAAAGACGGAGTATTATGACAACATATTGGAAATTTTGAGAGATCTTGGTAATTTTCTGTAAATGTGAATAAATTACTATGAACAAAATGTTTCTGGAAAACCCAGGATCAAATGATCATAATTTTCTTACCTACCAAGGAGGTACTCAACTATAGTTCAACAATCACGGAATGTGGTTATACTATAAGCCTTATAAACTTCATATTTTCTGACAAATATAATTCCTAAGTTAATTTATATCATTCTGACATTTGTAAGTAAGTAAACATGGCTCATGAATTTCACCCATATTCTGTGTAAAGTTCATTGTCTTTTCAAGATTTTTGCCAATAATCCTTATCTTGCTGTGGTTTCTGTCAGATTGGAATTTTTGCTGCCAGCAAACTTACTTCCTAACAAGACTATGAAAAATTTAAAATGTATTTTTCTTTGTTTTGTTTGTATTTTCAAGAATAAACTAATCACATTATTAGCAAAGATTTACTAGTCTATAGACAGCAATAACTTAGCATACCTTTTTCCTCTGATTTCCTCATTTAAAATGTTTTCCTTGAATCTTTGATGGAGAATGTTCGTAACTGCGATCATAATATTACTCCATTTGTCTACATTTTTGTGTGTACCCTTCATTTAAATGCACTTTAAAATGCCCAATATAAGAAAAAAAATAAGGCATTCCTCTTGCAGATATTCAGAAGGCAGAAAAAGGTCTTTTCCAATTTCTTATGGTTTCTTTAACACATTCCTGAATTCACCCTTGGACCTCCAAGGAACCTTTATATCCATAAAGCCCCAAACATAGCACTTTGGCATTTGTCTTTATGACATCATAACAGCCCATGCTTCTCATTAGAAGGTGACTTTTTTCCAACTACTGAATTACATGCAGTTCACTGCTCTAACAATACCCAAACCACAATGGTTTCATAAAATAAACATTTACTTCTTGCTCACTAAGGAGTCATCTAGGGATCCCAGAAATGTTATTTCTTAGACACTGTGAAAGCCTCTGTAAGAAGAGGGAGAGTGTGTTTGATTATTTCTAACTCTGCCTTCACAGGTCCCTTGGGGAGCCCTGAGGGATGGCCACTCCGCCTGGCCCCTTCCACATGGTCATTGACAGCCATGCTCTCTTCAGAACCCTGAACTCATCACAGCTAAGAAGAGATAAGGCTCTTTTAAAACTTGAACAAGCAAATAATTTTTAGTCTAAGTTCTTGCCAAACTTAATTATAGTCAGATACCTGTGTTGATAAACACAACCAAAGTAATTTCAAGATGTAATTACAGCTCCTGAATTCTCTCCTTTGTTTCCTTATTCCAATTTGTTGTGTTGTCTGTTTCATCCCGCCCTTCACCCGCCCTTCCTCTCAATTCCACGGAGGCTACTAAAAGCAGGTGGTCCTTTAACCCTGCAGTGGCGTGGATTCTGAATGCTATTGCATTTCCTCATGTCTATGCAGGGGATCGTTTCCTACATGCATGTTTTCATCCATTCTCTTGACAAGGATGTATCCAAATTACTTGCCTAGCATAGCATAAACCTCCAATCAGTCAACCTGGCCAATGTGTTTTCTGATACTTGCTGTCCTCCAATTAAGCAGTGACACATATTTTAGACATTTTTGTAAATAATACTGCTTAATGTGACACTCTGAAAACTGTAACATTGACCTTAGAAATCAGAATCTCTATAATACAAACAGGAGTGTCCTTAATTTGGGATTTATGGATATAAAAAAATAGGGAATGAAAAAAGAAATTGCAAATGAAAAGGATTTTCTAAGAATAACCAAACTCATACAATTAGAATAATAGAGATATTTATAATTTTGGACAAAAACTAAGTGCCAATACTATTGTAAGCATTAAAGTAAGTACTTCCCTACTTTATCCTACAAATTTATGACATGTGTACTATTAGACTTATTTTACAGTTATAGAAATTAAACCTCAGAATAATATTTTCTCAGGATCACATACTGCTAAATTTTCTTATTCCTGGTTTATAATCTTTCTATTGAACAATGTTGCTTCCTTTTAGTTACTGCAACAAGCTGCTATAACTTTAATGTGGAATTTTGACATGTAGAATTCTAAAAATATCCCCATGACTCTTATGTAGATCATGTTTTGTTTTGTTTTGTTTTTTAATCTTCTGTCATGGCTTTATGTCTTCGGTACTTCTCTGGCTCTGGAGAGACTGCCTTCCCTGACTGATTCTTAGCTAACTCCTAGGAATCTTTAGAGATAGCAAATAACTTGCCCTTGAACATGCTTTTTATCTACAAATCAAACAAGAGCCTGCACCAAGCTGGTTGACCTGCCCCGTCCTTTCCTCTAGGTCCTGTCTGGCTGACCCTGCCTCCTCACTGGCCTCGGTGCTTCTGCATCTGACCCTATGTGGTGTGGCTGCCTTCCTTCTCTGGAAAATAATGTGTTCTTTCAATGGCATTGACCTCAGCCCCCTCACAAATTAAAATCTCCTGGTACAAGTGAGATAACCCTCTTACTTGTACCATCCCCTCCCTTTTAAGTGTGGGTGGAAACTGTAGATATCACCTCCTGGATATCACCTCCTGTAACAAGAGAAAAGAGAGATTTCCCTGAGCTTGAGCTAATCAGGTGGGCATTTTAAAAGCTAGTTTCTCCAGATGGTTCAAAAGGGAATTCAGAGGCCGGCTGCGGTGGCTCACGCCTGTAATCTTAGCACTCTGAGAGGTCTAGGTGGAAAATCACCTGGGCTCAAGAGGTGAGACCAGCCTGAACAAAAGCAAGAGCCTGCCTCTACTAGAAATAGAAAAATTAGCTGGGCATCGGGGCAGGCACCTGTAGACCCAGGTACTCTCTACTCAGGAGGCTGAGACAAGAAGATAAGAGGATCATCTGAACCCAACAGTTGGAGGTTGCTGTGAGCCACGGCGCTCTACACAGGGCGACTGAGAGGCTGTCAAAAAAAGAAAAGAAAAAAAAAAGAAAGAAAGAAAAGAAAAGAAGGAAAAAAGAAAAGAAAAAGGAATTCAGAGAGACATATTCTGATTAGCCTGGAAAATAGTAAAATTATGTTGTCGATTTCTTTTTTTCTTCTTTTTTTAGGCTGGGTTCCGGTTTGAACCAGCCACCTCTGGTATATGGGACTGGCGCCCTACTCGTTAGAGCCATAGGCACCACCCTATTGTCAATTTCTTAAGGGGTCAAGTGTCAAGGAAATGTATGTGGCCTCCAGTGTTCCCAGTAAACAGTAGGAGAACAGTCATCTGCATCCTACTTCTTTTTTTTTTTTTTAAGAGACAGAGTCTCACCTTGGTAGAGTGCTAGGGCGGCATCACACAGCTCACAGCGACCTCCAGCTCTTGGGCTTAGATGATTCTCTTGCCTCAGCCTCCCAAGTAGCTGGAACTACAGGCGCCCGCCACAACACCCGGCATTTTTTGTTGCAGTTTGGCTGAGGCCAGGCTTGAACTCGCCACCCTCAGTATATAGGGCTGGTGCCCTACTCACTGAGTCACAGGTGCCGCCCCTGAGTCCTACTTCTTCAAAGAAATAAATTCTGCAAAAAATCAGTGTCTCGAGAAAAGGATTATGAGCCTCCAGTGGGACCTGCGGCCTTAGTTGATAATTTGATTTTAGCTCAATTAATCTTTGAGCAGAGAATCCAACCACCCTGTGGTGACCTTTATCTGCAATTGACCCTTGAACAAAGTAGGTGCTTGGGCCCAGTGAGAGCAAATTGATGAGTGCTTTGGAGTCTTGTGAAAATTCAATAAAAGCTTGAGAAAAACTGCATAGCCAAGAAACACTGAAAAAAAATCAAGAAAAAGTTGTTTCATGAGTATGTCAGGTACATGTAGATTCTAGTCTACTTTATTATTTATTCACAGAAAACGTACACAAATCTATTATAAAAAGTTAAAATTTACCATAACTTATGCGCGCACACAAACACCAGCACACAGGGCACCATTTGTTTTCCAAACAAATGCAAGGAGCATAAAGGCACAGTGTGAAGTCACATCTGCACAAAATTAACCATAGTCCACACTGGAAAAGCATAACAACCTCACAGCCAGCTCCTGTCTTTACTGACTTGAGCTCCAGGCTGGCAGGCACCGACATCCACACCATGTGATGCCACCATCTCCCCAGGGGCAGTTCGTCCCCTGGTTTATTATGTATGGCAGCGAAAATGATCGGTCACAGTTGTCCCATATTTTTTATCATGTTTGGGGCAACACTGCAAACCCTGAATGACACCATAGGGCCCATGCCAAGTTTCCCTAGTAGTATGGCAGGTGCTCGCAAGAAGCAGAAAGTGGGTGGTGCCTGTGGCTCAAAGGAGTAGGGCACCAGCCCCATACGCCGGAGGTGGTGGGTTCAAACCCAGCCCCAGCCAAAAACTGCAAAAAAAAAAAAAAAAAAGAGAGAGAGAGAGAGAGAGAAAACAGAAGAAACAGAAAGTGATGACCTTACCAGAAAAAAGGTGAATCGCTTGACATGTACCATACACCAAGATCTGAAACTGTGGTTGCCCATCCTTTCAAAATATATGAATCCAGAGTGGAGATCACTGTGAATTAAAGAAAAGGGAATTTGGTGAAGCCATTGCTGCTTATCTGAAACAGGCAGGAAAACCTTGCCCTTTTTATCTTGTATTGAAAATGCAGCTTTTATGAGTACTCAGCCTACCTATGGATCCTAGTGGGATGTAAGAAAAAGCAGAGGCATTTATGACAACTGGGGCAAAATGTAAGTGAAAGACCTAAAGCTGGAGAATTTAATGCCCCCCAAAATGATTTGATAGTTTTAGAAAACGTCAAGATAAGAGGAGAAGCAACTTTTCTCGCGAAAGAGGCTGCAGACACGTTCGCGGATGCGGTTAAGAAGCCATGAAGGGGTGGGGGGTCTCTCCTTGCACAGGCTTCTTGAACTCCTGAGCCCAAGCCATGCTCCCACCTGGGCCTCCCAAAGGGCTCAGATTACAGGTGTGAGCTGCAACACCAGGCCCTGAACATCTTTTTAATGGAAACAAAAGTGCTCTATTCTGGGAAGTAATTGCCCCAGGGGACAGTTCTTAGTAAGGAAGAGAAGCAAGCGTCAAGCCTGGACTTTAGGTGGGAAAGGAGAGGCTAACTCTGCTGTTAGGGCAAAGGCATCAGGGCCGCCTCTCCCGCGCTCTCTTGGAAAGCTGCCATAACCCCCAGGGCTTCGAGAGAAGTGGAACACCAGATGTGAGCCTTTTGGTTGGACAGGAAAAGACGTAGGCAATGAAACTCTTTTTTATCTGGATTAGTTCTGTTATTGCTTTGCCCCTGAAGAAGGGAGTATCTGCCAGGACAGGGCTGTCTTTTAACTTTCTTTTTCTAGGACCATGCCCCTGGCCTCCTAGAAGCCCAGGAGCTGGACACAGAGGCACCAACACCCTCTCCGTCCCTCCTGGCGCGAGGTGTCCGATCCCGCCTCTACAGAATGGGAGCGGGACCCCCGAATCATTACGCACCGCGCAGAGCAGAGAGGACGGGCGGGACAGAGCAGCGAGACCCCGAGGGGACTGCACCCCGAACGTCTGGAGGGATCACACCATCCCTGGTGCTGTCATTCTTACAGGAAAGAAGAAGAAAAAGAAAAAGACCCGGGAAAGCCATCGCGCCTGAAATAATAAATTACTGGCAGAGAAAGTTGTTTCCTGATCTTACATGCGACTTCCTAGGATTTTGACAGCACCGATCCAGGAAATCAAAAAAAAGATTGTGGATGTGGCAAAAGGGCGGAGGAGGGGTAAAGGGTTTCAACATTATTCTTGGAGAAATGAAAGCACTGACAGACCCCACCCCAGAGGAATTAGCAAGAGGCAGGTAGACGGGAAAGAGCGCTGACAGGTGCAGCGCGCGGAGCGCGGCGGGGCGCAGGGACCCCGGGGACAAGGTGACCTCAGTCAGAGAGCAGCGGGGCGCAGGGACCCCGGGGACAAGGTGACCTCAGTCAGAGAGCAGCGGGGCGCAGGGACCCCGGGGACAAAGTGACCTCAGTCAGAGAGCGGCGGGGCGCAGGGACCCCGAGGACAAGGTGACCTCAGTCGGAGAGCGGCGGGGCGCAGGGACCCCGGGGACAAGGTGACCTCAGTCTGGCGGAAGCGGGGGACCCGCGGCTGCCGCTGGATGGAGAGATACTGGTGCTGTAACGCAAACAGACATTGGAAGATACTTCTGCCTAACACAAATATTTTTAGAGCAATGAGAAAGCGAAAAAGTCAGACATGCATCACAACATAATTTGGGGACATTACACGGAGACATGGGGACATTGTCCCGCTCGGCTCCCTTCGTCCCCTCACCCCTGGAACAACCCCCCGGCCACCTCCTGCCCTTCCTGATCGACCTCCTTACCCTCCAGTTCCACTTGATAAACGGTAAACATATTTTCTCTTTCCTATAATGTTTCAGTAACATTTCCTTTACTTTCCTTCGTAAGACTACAGACTATAATACAGGTAACATACACACTGTGTGTTAATGGAGCCTTTACGTTATGCTTCTCTCAACAGCGCGCTATTCGCAGCGAAGTTCGAGGAGTCGAAGTCACACTCGAATTTCCACCTGCACTGGGCGTGGGGACTCTAATCCCCCAGTCGTGCCAGGATCCATTGCACATGCGGAGCTGCCAGGTTTGTGACAGTCTGATACACAAAAACATAAAACTGATACCTACTATGCAGAGTTAAAAATAAAAAAAAAGGAGCCTATACCTCTTTTATGTTTACATGGATGGAGCTGGAAAATATTCTTCTTAAAGTATCTCAGGAATAGAAAAAAAACATCCAATGTACTCAGTACTACTGTGAAACCAATTTATAATCACTCATACTTTCATATGAAAGATGAATCACAACTATAGCCCAGGATGAAGGAGGGAAGGGAGGG
>CAUYON010038227.1:0-28924 GCA_963573935.1 Arctocebus calabarensis
TCTTGAGATACTTTGCTAAGAAGAATATGTTCCAGCTCCATCCATGTAAACACAAAAGAGGTAAAGTCTCCATCTTTCTTTAAGGCTGCATAGTATTCCATGGTATACATGTACCACAATTTATTAATCCATTCATGGGTCAATGGGCATGTGGGCTTCTTCCATGACTTAGCAATTATGAATTGGGCTGCAATAAAAATTCTGGTACAGATGTCTTTGTTATAATGTGATTTTTGGTATTCTGGGTATGTACCTAGTAAAGGAATTATATGATCGAATGGCAGGTCTATTTTTAGATCTCTAAGTATTCTCCAAACATCCTTCCAAAAGGAACATATTAGTGTGCATTCCCACCAGCAATGTAGAAGTACTCCCTTTTCTCCACATCCACGCCAACATCTCTGGTTTTGGAATTTTGTGATGTGGACTAATCTTACTGGAGCTAGGTGATATCTCAAAGTAGTTTTGTTTTGCATTTCTCTGATAATTAAGGATGGTGAGCATTTTTTCATGTGTCTGTAGGCTGTGCACCTGTCTTCCTTAGAGAAGTTTCTCTTCAAGTCCTTTTCTCACCCTGTGATGGGATCACTTATTCTTTTCTTGCTAATTCATTTGTGTTCTCTGTGGATTCTGGTTATTAAACCTTTGTCAGAGGCATAACCTGAAAATATTTTCTCCCATTCTGAGAGCTGTCTGCTTGCTATACTTACTATGTTCTTGGCTGTGCAGAAGATTTTTAGTTTGATCAGGTCCCAGTAGTGTATTTTTGATACTGCCTCAATTGCCTGGAGGATTCTCCTCATGAAATATTCACCCAAGCCGATTCCTTCAAGAGTTTTCCCTGCACTTTCTTCTAATATTTTATAGTTTCTTGTCTTAAGTTTAAATCTTTGATCCAGTGAGAGTCTATCTTGTTTAATGGTGAAAGGTATGGGTCCAGTTTCAGTCTTCTACAGTTTGCCAGCCAGTTCACCCAGCACCATTTGTTAAATAGGGAATCTTTTCCCCGCTGAATGTTTTTAATTGGCTTGTCAAAGATCAAACAGCAGTAAGTAGCTGGGTTCATCTCTTGGTTCTCTATTCTATTCCATATATCTATCTCTGTTTTTGTGCCAATACCGTCTTTTGTATTTTAAAATGCACAACTTTCTCACTTCAGTTGTGGATTTTTTTCAAATTGGAAAATGTATCGATAGCATGTACCAGGTTTTTGACATGTTTCATTTTGTAGACAGAATTCACTTGATAGCTCAGAAGTGGAGGATCAGAGAGATGGCTTCCAGAACATTCTTGAACTTTTTGTTTTAATCATGAAGTATCTGGGGCTCAGAGCCTGTAGCTCAGTGAGTAGGGCTCTGGCCATCTACACTGAAGCTGGCAGGTTTGAACACTGTCTGGGCCTGCTAAAACAAAATGACAACTGCAACCAAAAATAGCCAGGCATCATGGCAGGTGCCTGTAGTCCCAGCTACTAGGGAGGCTGAGGCAAGAGAATTGCTTAAGCCCAAGAGCTGGAGGTTGCTGTGAGCTGTGATTCCATGATACTCTACCAAGGGCAACATAGTGAGACTGTCTCAAAAATAAATAAATAAATAAATAAATAAATAAAGTATCTGGAATCCTTGGGAATTCTAATTGTTTCCATTAATTAGCCAGTAAATTGGGGCAGTAATGAAAATTAAATTTACATGTTTTATAATATCTGAGTTGTAGAATACAATATACTCTATCAAAAAGTCACTTCAGCTAGAAGAAAATGTCTAAGAAGTGACAGCAGGTACCATAAGAAAATGTTTAACCTGTGTTGGGGAACTGGGCTCATCAGGCCCTTTGAGACAAGCGCCAGTTCCAACCCCTGACATGTGGTTTCTAATCAGTGTGAGGCAGGAGAAAACCGTCAGAGCGGCAGGAAGCTGGAATCTCGTCTCAGTCAACCACAGCGCAGACCGGCACAATGCCAAGGCTGGGCGGCTGGTGGGAGTCGCCCATCAGCAAGGGAAGGAGGACCGAGTCACGGTGACCGAGAGAGAAAGAAGAGGTGCCCTTTGGCTTTACCTGACTAGGATCCAATATGGAGGGGAAGTTTCCAAGCTGTGAAGACAGAGATGGGTGAGTTGGATTCACATTCAAGAGCTGTTAGGAGGGAAAGAAGTCTTTCAATGAGAGAGAAGCCCCAGACCTACAAGGAAAAATATTGCCCTTTATTTTTGTCTACTACAACCATGCCTCTGAGACCAGCTTTTAGGACCCATGAACCCTGTCATGATGCTTATTGATAGTAAGTGGTGAGTGAATGAACAACCCACTCTTTTTTCATTTTAGAGCCTCTCTCTGTATTACTACAATTTCCATCTCCTTCTAAAATATTCTCTAAATCTATGATCTGGGTAGAACCAACACCACCCCAATTAAAGCGAGAAGGAAAACTAACGGACGAGGGACTGACTTCTATGATTTGAGGGGAAAATAAAATGTACAAAATATTTTCCTACAAATCTTCCTGCTCAGGTACCATGATCCTTTACTCCTAATTTTCACAACCCAGATTTTTAAACAAGTTGCTCCCATTTCCTTATTCCCTTTCAGTCTTCATCTGGCTTTTGTGCCCATCTCTTCTCTGACGTAGGTCTTGCTAATGACCTCCACGGTGCTAAGTCCGAGGAGCATTTTTTTTTCAGTCTTCGTTTTGACTGGTCAGTAGCATTTTTTTTTCCCCTGTGACTCCAAATCATCTTATACTTTCCCACCTGTTCCTTTCAGAGTTGTCTCCTTCAACTTTGAGCCCTTCAAGTTGGAGCCTTTCAAGACTTAGTCCTAAAAATTGTCTTTTCATCGACACCCATAGAAATGGGATGTCACCCACTTTTGAAGCCATCAGCTTCTCCATGGAATCAAACTGATCGTATTAATCAGACTTGCTGTTATTCAGTCGTGTGCCCCAGGCCTCAGTTCCTTCTCCACAGTGAAACCTACAATAATCTAGATTTGGTAATGAAGACTAATTGCTTGCAGATAAAGACCGGCTCCTGCTGGCCTCACCTACTGCTGCCAGGGTCGGGCTCGTCAACACATCCACCTCTCGGGTCCTTTAGTCTCAAGGCCTTTCCCTCGCCAGAAATATTCCTCTTCATTCCATCTAGTTGTTGCCCAATCATTCTTCGTGATTTTGTCCAAATGTTACTTCCTCAGGAAAGCTTCCTGACAACACCAAAAATAGATTAAGTCCAGCTGCCATGCGCTCCAGAGCCCCCTGAACACTGAACAAAATCTGCGGCACCTTCCTGGCTGAGCAGGGCTCAGTTTTACAATTTTTCACAGTTTTTACATATCTGAGTGACTATCTGAGAAATGTGTGTCTCTTGTTCTAGATGTTATGCTCCAGATCAGGAGGTGCCTTGGCGACTTGTCCTTGCTGTATCTCCAGAACCCAGTACAGAGAATGAGTGAAGAAACCAATTTGTCACGATTGTTCAAGAGCCTCCATTTCCTCCTGGTCCCACAGTTCTCCACACACTAAGCCTCCCCGCAGAGGGCACAGGGTTCGTGGAGTAGGGACACTGGCCTTGGAAGTGAGGATGGACTGTGACGGCTTCCTGCTTAGTTGTGCCGGGTTCATCCACTGCTTTTCCTTTCTGATTATTTACATAATCCCCTAAAGCCCTGCTCAGCAGGGAAGGTGCCACAGATTTTGTTATTTAAATGTTATTAAGTAACATGCACAGAGTATTTTAAAATTTACAAAGTGTATACATTTTCATTATGTTATTTGAATCCCCAAACACCTTCTGAATTGGACCATGTTTCTTACACAGATGTGGACAATGAGGCTCAGAGGGATCAAGTGAGTAGCCCAAGGTCTCTTACTAATCAGGGACCAAGCAGGGACTTCATCTCAGGTTTTTAGCACCAAGTTCTGTCTTTCTTTGGCCAGATATTTTCTGATGCTTTTTCTTCACTTGTTCAAATCTGAATTTGGACTTTCATGGTTAACATGAATGATACAGATTTTATCAAAGCTGCATATTCAGCATATGTCACAGCACTATATATACATATATGTGTACGTACATGTATACACACTTACACACACACATATGTATGTATCTCTGAATTTGGGGGATGTTTCCATCTGTATCAGATTTCTTATTATAGCGGAGGAGAGATACTTGATTAATAGAGCTATCTTTGTAAAATGACTATGTATCTTTCTTTCTTTTAATTGGTAAAAAATTCAGAGAATTGTTGACCAGGTTTAAAAAACAATAGGGCATCCCCACCCTCAAATTGATGGAAAGATGGTTAATGCCTGTTATTTCCATCATTGCTCTTTCATTATACAATTAAGACATGTTTCTACTGTTTCAAGTAATAATCTAAAATATAAACCAAATATAGAATTGAGAAGCTTTAGCTGGTTAGGCATCCCAAAATGTGTATTGCTTTACATTTCCCAGTGTGAAGTATAAAGAAAAGAAGAGCACATGTTAATAATTCAGCAGTTACAGTTGGGCCTTTATCACTGGTCATTTAGTTACACAAAAACGTTTTGTTTGGTTGTCTGTTTCAAAATTCAAGGTTAATCAGTCCTGAATAGCAAATTAGTTGCTACAGAGAAACTAGGAAAAATAATTACAGTATAGAAAAGGAGTCTTTTTGATTTGGACCTATTTAGATTTTATCAAGAGTGTCTTCCCCTTAAGGCAGGCTTTATGGTGGCAGTAAAACTCTAATGCTTGGCTACATATTTATTTGAAGGTCACCTGTAAATTTAGGCCATGGGCTTAGCACCAATAATGTTAATATAACAAGCACATTATCTGGGAGGCTTCAGTAAAGAAGGAAAGAGGTTAAAAGGAATTTGCTCTTAGTAAGAGTAGACAACTGTGCAGACATGGATTGTGAGATTCCCGACTAGTTTGAAGATAGCTTCTCTCTTTTTTGTGTCATGGCACACTCTTAGGAAGCTGTCAGGAGGCAGTGGGCCTGATGCTCCCTCCAGCTCATTGGAAAAGAACATGATCCTATTTGAAACACAGCACTTTGATCTAAAAAGACTTTCTGATTTCAGAAAGTTAAGGGAAAAGTATATTCAGGATAGAGGAAGTAAGGTAGCTAATTCTGAACTGCCAATTATTTCCCAGTTTACATTAGTCAGACTGAAGCAGTGGAGGGAGGCACATCAAAGAGATTTTGTCTACCAAATATCTCAGTTCAGGGAACTCTAGGCCTGTGAGTTTCAAAACTGCTTGCCAGACACCTCATGATACTATGCAGCTAAACATATTTTAAAAAGTGGAGCTCTTAAATAATGAGTAATTACTGGCAACTAGATATTTCTTTAGATTCTTTCTTAAATATGAAGAATCAGGCAAAATCCTTTTTATTTTGTATGTGATTTTTTAAAACAATAATATACTTCTTTAAAATCCATGTGAAATAATATGATTTTGGCTAGGTGGTTTGGAAATAGAGTAATAAAATGTAAAATACATTTATACATTCTTTTATAATTAAATAGCATCTATGAAAGCTATAATATTTATAATTGGAGAGAAATTTACTGTAACAAATTATATAGGTTGGATTTGCTATGCTGAAAAAAAATCATGTTTCATAAACCTGACTATAGCAAAGTGCATTGTTATAAAGCTAACTTGTTTAATTCATGCCAGGGAATGAGTCCCTCAGATGGAGGCAAATCTAATATAGATTATATAACTGGCATAGCCTCATGTAAGAGTTTGAATGATTTGAAACTATTGTGATGAAAGTTCATCTCTATTCTCAATGTGGGATGAAGTGTTTTTAAAAGTCAACAGTTTAAATTTTAGAAAGTTTTTGTGAATAGCTGAAACTGGAAGAAATTATAAGAAAATAAATGTGATGATTTTAATTCAGAATTATCCTAGAAAAATCATTACTTTCTGTTTTCTGTAAATTCTTCTAAATTACTTCTTGCCTAAAATCATCTTATCTTATAGCCAACGGCTTCAAGAGATCATGACCTTTAATGGAACTTTTAAAAAAATATTTTGTTGTTTGGATAAGAGACACTGTAAAGAGAATTTACGTTGTGACAAGTCATTATTTTAAAAAGCCACAATACACTTGGTATGTACCCATTGGTGAAAATATCAAGTTAGATACTCGTTTGATTACTGTTGAATTACTAAAAAGTCAAACTTTTTCAAACAAATGTTTTATTGTTTTTGTAATTTGCCTTCTAATTGAAAAATAGTCGAACATTAGACAAATAAACTGGGTCAAGCATAGTTGAGCCATTTTGTTTTTCTTATTAACTCTACAATTTGATACAGCTTGTCATTGTTGAGTCCATTTTTAGATCCCCAAAAATAGATTCTTTCTATGAGCGAAATCACATGGTTGGACTGGAAGTTTCCTGTTACGTCTCTGTGGCCCTGGGGGACTGTGTGTGGATTTGTATAGGAAACTGGGTGGGAAGAATATTACTGATTCTCTTTGATGGTATTCTGAAGTCTTCCCCGGCAGAGAGATATCCAGAAGTGTGCAGTAATATTTAGAAGGGTATAATACCTTTCATCTCAGAATCAGCCTGTGGGGTTTAAGGTTGGGCATTCTTAAATGCTTCTATGAGGGAAAAAAACGACCTTCAAAGATCTTAACTTTGTTTGCAACTTTTAAGTTTTTCTAGCAAAGAACTCAAAGTTGATACTTCTACAAATGTATATTTGTTAGCTGTATTCCATGATAAAATGTGTCCTGAATTCAACTAAGAAAATTTCCTTTAATGGTATAATGTTAATACTCTTTCCCTTTCTATAGCACTCACCTTCCATTGTCACACCTCAATCTCCAGATGGTTAACATTTTCAAGGGACATTTTCTCTTTTACATGGGCTGTGCTTGTTTGATGGGAATTGTGGATATTCTGGAAGGTTAGTAGTCAGAAAGGCCGTTTGACTTAGTAGACCTTACCTCTGTTGGGCTGAGAAACTTTTTAGTGAGTTTGATGAACAGCTGAGGTGTTTAATCATCTGTAAACCAGCCACCAGGAAGCATTTGCTACTTATTCCCTAATCTGTCCTCCCATTTCCTCATTACTCTCCATACTCTACTCAAATGGCAAATCTAAGAGTGGAAACATTGCCCGCAGCATTGAACTTCTCCTCAGTGTGAGACCCTTGGTCCTTTTGCAAGAATATGCCCATTTGTTATCAGATCCAGTAAGACTTCGGGAAAAATGTTGTCTACATAATAAATTCTATTGCCTTTTCCTTATAAACAGTGTGTGATTGACTTCCTGACACTTGACCAGAGGCTGGGGCTTGCTTTCCCATTCGTGATGCTCTATTTTCACAGGTGTAGCCAGGCTTACCTGCTTCCTTGCCGGTGACCTTACAAGTAATTTGGGAGATAGTTGGCAGAGGATTAGGAAGGTAAGTTACCCTTGGAGACTTTGATCTTGTCCAGGTATGATCCTGTTTTATGAGGTGATGCGAACTAATAAAACAACAGATTCATCACTGGTGCATTTAGGGAAGCCTAAATGATTATGTATAATCATTTACAAATGAGCCAGAAGCAACTGGCTCAGGAGGGCAACTGGGCAGGAGGAGCTGACCACACCCCTCATCACGGGCCCTCAGGTAAGTGTTGATACCTGCTCCATCTTAAATTCCTGCTCACACTGTTGTACATCTACCTTGATGGTGGCAAGGCTTAGGGAAGTCTTCAAAGTTTCTTCTTTGTGTTGTCTTAATGCTCCCTGCATCTCTCCTGCTGTCTTCTGATGAAAGGAAACAGGGTGGCTGTGCGTCATGGGATGATTTAATTTGTCTTCGTTCCTTTAATTACAACTAAGTATCTTCTAAACTAACACTCCCACTTCAGTTTTGCCTCACTCGTCCGTCACTTAGCCTCAGGTCCACTACACATCATTTGTCAGAAAAATGTCTGCTGAGCGCCACACAAGAGTTATCCCTTATTTTGTCAAGAGGACGCCAGAGGAGCAAGGGTTCCAGACGTAGCACAAGTGAATGTTGAGACCCATGCCCAGCCATCCTTTTTGACGCTGCAGCCAGTGGTCAGGCTCACCACTGAAGAAATGTCCATTGCTGAGTGTCCCACATCGGGCACACATCAGGTACACATTTTCTAAGCACGCCTACCTCCTGTTTAGTAGTGTGGAGTGTACTTGAAAGGGATCTTCAGCATCCCGGTTCAGGTAAACCACAGATTAGGTAGTTTTTGTTTGAAAGCCCAACCACCATTTTCTCATCTCAGACAAGAACTCATTTTTCTCATTGAAACTATTAGCTTAACATGCAACCTAACACTTTAAAGTCAGAAAACAAGAGGAACACATATGTGCACCACAGAGAGGTAGGGAGATTAAACAGGAAAAATCCACTGTGCAAACAGACAGAAGTTACAATTTGCATTGGGATGAATTTATTTGGGGGCTTGGGGTGAGGAAGCATATTTATGGATCTGCAGAGTTGACCATGAGGTCGTGATTCCAGGCAAGCTCTGCGGGAGAAGGATGAGTATCTTTTCTTTTCTTTCTTTTTTTTTTTTTTTTGCAGTTTTTGGCTGGGGCTGGCTTTGAACCCCCCTCCTCCGGCATATGGGACTGGTGCCCTACTCCTTTGAGCCACAGGCACTACCCAGGATGAATATCTTTTGAGAGAAGGTCAGCAAGCAGAACTCGACCAACCTGCGAGTCTATAAAAGGAAGGGTGACTTTCCAATACTGCAGCTTCCAAGGCCTGGGTTCAAATTTGGAAATAAAGAAATCTTTTTCCTGCCCTTGAATTCATTTTTCCTACCTGTCATCTGATTGATCTTAGTAATCAGTAGTTCGGAAAATTAGGCCAAATGCCACAGGCAATGTTGATGTGATTCCCTGACCCGGATAACCAATGGACCTGGATGAAGTCTCTAAGATAATTTTCTTTTAAATGCTGTTATTATCATATTTACACAGCCATAAAGATTTAGTAAGTTCCTCTTGCTTTTCTAGCAGAAAAAGCTGCTTCAGGAGGTGGCGTTGCAATAAACAAACTATTCACCCACGGTCCTTTATTGCTGTAAAAACTATGCTAGGCAATTTGATTCTCGAATCCTGGCTACGGGAAACAACACATTAGAATTGAACCACAGTGCCCGCTAGCCTGCCTGCATGCCTGCCTAGCCAGAAGCTGGGCCCTGGGAGTCTGGGAGAAAGAGTTCGGCTTTTTTAGTTGGAGACTTTCTTTATAAAATGTTTTCTTGTCAAATTTGTTTATGTAATTTATAGACTTCAAAAGTGCTGCTCCCTCTTCAAGTTAAAAGAAACTGTTATTCATTTTAGGGAAATGAATAACACCACACCCAAGACCTCCCCGACTCCCCTTATCTAACTTTCTTTGGTAGTTTTAATTTTTAAAAACTGGCTTTCCTCACTAAGGAAAGAGGTTTATAGAAAAATTCCAGATATATATGGTAGAATCACTTAGTGTATTTTGATCATATGTTTGGAAAAGCAAATAGACATGCGTGTAATATAAGGTAGAATTGTATTATATTTCCTTAAATCTTGTTTGATTTACAAAAATGGCTCTTTTTGTGTGGTTTACTCTGAATATCTAAAACAGTGACTCTCAACCTTCTTAATGCCAAGACTCTTTAATACAGTTCCTGTGGTCATGACCCACAGGTTGAGAATCACTGATCTAAAAGGATGAATAAAAAACTAGTGAGAGGGGCGGTACCTGTGGCTCAAAGGAGTAGGCGCTGGCCCCATATGCCAGAGGTGGCAGGTTCAGACTCAGCCCTGGCCAAATACTGCAAAAAAACAAACAAACAAACAAACAAAAAAACCAAAATAAAACTAGGGAGAGGCCAACTGGGGAACTGGAAAACATATGAGAGGCATATGTTCTTTCAAATCTAAAGACCTTTTTTATAAAAAAATTGTTTTTTATTAAATCATAACTTTGTATATACAAAGCGCATTTATGGGGTTCAGGGTACTGCTTTAATATACAATGTGAAATGCTTACATTGAACTAAGTAACACATCCATCACAATTATACTCATTTCTTAATAGTTTTGAAATGTACCATTGCATCATGCACATTAAGAATGTACTACCTATTCATAAAACTAACACAAACCATTTCAAGAGAAGAAAAAAGAGAAATATGTGGTCATAAACTTCTCTAAGCTGAGCTTTTTTTTCTCTTTCCACATTTTCTCCAATTCTCTTCTCCTCTACTCTGCCAGAGTTTTTTAATTAAATTGGCTGATAATTTATTATTTTCACATTTCCAGCAGATGATTTTTTTGGACTATAACTCAAGGAAAAATTAATATATTGTTCCAAGTATAGAAATATCTATGTTCAAGAGTTTTCATTATTTTAAAATAGGGAGAAATTTAAACAACATAGATGGAAGACTATATGCATTCGTGTATTGAAACACTATGTAAGTATTAAAAGTTATGATGTGGTCTATTTTTATTGACATGGAAATATTTTTATATTGAGAGAAGAAACTTCATAATATTTAAATTTTGTAATAAAAATTTGTAAACATGAATTCTCAACTTACTTTTTCTACTTTCACTCTTTAAAATTTTTTTCTTTTCTTTTTTGCAATGGCTCAACTCATTGAGAGGAAGAGTGATCATTGCAAATTGTTTGAATTCAGCTGTTAATGAGACACTGAGATTTTTCCTAATGAGTCCTTTAGGCTATGATAGAGAAATTGAAGTGCACAGGGACAGGGAGAGCAGACCAAGGAAGAAAGAACGTAGGAAAGGAAGGCAAAATGTATAAACATGGGCACTAGGAGTCCCCAAATAGGACAAGTCCCCCAACTGAGGGACCCTGTCCAGGCATAAGGCCAGTGGCTACAGAAGGACGGCTGTGAGGTGCCCAGAGCCTCATTGGATCAGAGACCTGGCCAGTCCCACCTGCTGTGGCAGAGAATTTCGCACAGTCCAGCCCAGCACCTGCCATTGTTCAGGCTGTGCTCTGGGGACTGTCACCTGCACCACAAACTCCCCAGCAGATTGCCCATCATGACCGCGCCTGGGCATGCCACAGGTGTTTCCTCTCTGCCACTGTGGCTGCCCACTCTAGACATCTTCTGGCAATGTCCTTAGGCCATCTATTTGTTCTAGCCACCTATCAGTGTGGTGGCATGGGAGGGACAGGGTGACAAACTGCAGTGCCTGAGGATCCTCACCTGGAGCAGTGGGGAGTGGACTCCTCTGTCCTGTCAGATTGCACAGAAGGCCTGGGAGGAAACATATCTGATTAGCATAGGATATTTTGATCTTTCTGCGGGACAATTTTTTTCCTCAATATTTTTATACCTGCTTGTTTTGACTTTGCTTCTGAATATTGATATTTTCATGATTATGTATAGCCTGGATGGCTATGTATATTCATGACTAAAATGTTACTAACTTTCCATTTTTATTTTACTGAAAACATTTTCTTTCAGAGAGAGCTTTGCTGTGTAGATTGTACAATAATAATTTTTTTTTTTGGATGGTGGCCCCTAGTATTTGAGCCTTATTTGGGAGTATTATTGCCATCTAATTTTCTTGTGTCAAATTTTGCAAATCTAACCTTTTCAAGGAGATTGAACCTCCCATTAATTTTAGTCAAATTTATATTTTGCATGGTATTAGCCATTTTCAGCTTTATTTTGTGTTCATTATTTCTTTTTCTTTTTTTTTTGAGACAGAGCCTCAAGCTGTCACACTGGATAGAGTTCCGTGGGATCACAGCTCACAGCAACCTCCAATTCCTGGGCTCAAGTGAGTCTCCTGCCTCTGCCTCCCAAGTAGCTGGGACTATTTTTTGGTTGCAGCCATCATTGTTGTTTGGCGGGACCGGGCTGGATTCGAACCTGCCAGCTCAGGTGTACGTGGCTGGTGCCTTAGCCCGTTGAGCCACAGGCGCCGAGCCATGTGTTCATTATTTCTTCTGAGCCTAAATTATTCTGGGTTAATGTGCACAGCCATCTTTCAGCCAGTTTCCTATTATAGTGAAGTAGGGTCCAGACCCCGTGGAGAGACAGAAGAAAGACTGCAGGTACAGAAAGCACGCAGCTTTGGTGATGGGAGGATGAGAGGGTGTCTATCTAATAGTTACTACTTTCCTATGATATATCAGGCAGTGAAGGGGAAGAAAGATCTGAGTAAGTTTTCAGAGAGGGGCGGAGACATCATGTTAAGGAAGCATGATAAGATTGTTGGCTGGTGTTAAGTGCTCATTGAGATTTGTGGTTATGAATTTTAAGCAAGGGCAGCTTTGCATTTTTCCTCTCCTATATTCAGCTTGGGGGAGACAGTTGAGTTTCAACTGGGCTGGAGTTTGGCAAGGTGTTTATGGCTGATGGAGAAGCATTGCCCCCATAGTTATCTCTGCCCTCTCTCACACCATCCAACTTTTACTTATTGATTATTTCTTTTAGCATAAAATATTCTCCAGTACCTTATCATTCTTAAACAACAACAAATACAAAGCCAAATACAAACAAAATCTTTCTTTTACCCAACTTCTCTGAAAAGAGTTAAGGTTCCAATTCATTTGTCTGTTCCTCTTCAGACTCCACTTGTAAAATGAATTTTCTGTAGTCTCTCTCTGCTCTGTTTACTTACTTCACATTTTCTTTTAACCCATTCCAATCAGTCTTTGCCCTATCACCCCACTGAGATTATGCTTATTATAGAACCAAAGAACACCATTGTGCTGAAGAAATAATAATTCCTTGTCCTCACCTCTGAGCATCCAGCCACTTGGAGCACTTACTTGTCTTGGTGACCTTGATACCATATGCCTCTTTCCCAGACCCACTTGCATTTCATTGGCTGTACTTTTCAGGACTTCTTTAAAGGATCCAGAGGATGAATCATAATTAGTCTAAACAAGGATTTAATTATGTTAAAATTATGTTCTAATTATGTTCTTTTCTAAGACACTGGATTTCTAGATTCTCTTTTTTTTGAGACAGAATCTTACTTTGTGTCCCTGAGTAGAGTGCCATGGTGTCATAGCTCACAGCAACCTCAAACTCTTGGGCTCAAGTGATGCTGTTGCCTCAGCTTCCCAAGTAGCTGAGACTACAGGTATCTGCCACAATACCCAGCTATTTTTAGAGATAGGGGTCTTACTCTTGCTCAGCCTGGTCTTGAACTCCTGAGTTTAAGCAATCCACCCATCTCAACCTCCCAGAGTGCAAGGATTACAGGTGTGAGCCACTGTGCCTGGCCTGTAGATTCTCTTGGCGTTAGGAGTGCCCAAATGACCCAGTATTAGCCAAAGGAATGAAGATGTCTATTGTGGACTTCTGGAGATGCTTTTGCTTCCCTGATAAAAGGCATAGTTGGAAGTAAGGTTTTTCTTTTCTTCCTTGCCTAAAAATTCAGGTCTATCTTGAGACCCTAAGTTGAAGTCACAGAGATGAATCTAACAGCCAAGGATGAGGGAGTGAACAGCAAGTCTGGACTCCTGGTGGTATATGGCTTAGTGGTTGACTAACACCCACAATCACTTATCTCCAGACGTTGTACTTAGTCAAGTTTTCTGTTTCTTGTTTCCCAAGACATTCCTAGCCTAATATAACCAGGCATCACTTAACAACGGGGGTATGTTCTGAGAAATGTGTCATTGGGTGATTTCATCATTGTGAGAATATCACAGAATGCGTGTACTCACACAAACCTACATGCTGGAAGTTAGCTAGCTGCACGCCTAGCTAGAGGCATAGCTCGTTTTATTGTACTTTGCTTTATTGTATTTCACAGATATTGTGCTTTTTATAAATGGAAGCTTTGTGTCAACCCTGCATTAAGCCAGTCTATTAGCACCATTTCTCCAATACCACTCCAATACCACTCTCCAATACCAATATGCTCAGTTCATATCTCTGTGTGACATTGGGTAATTCTCATGTTTCAAACTTTTATTATTATTATTATTATTATATCTGTTATGGATATCTGAGCTCAGTGATCTTTGATGTTACTATTATAATTGTTTGGGGGCACCACATTAACCTTGCCCATTTAAGGTAGAAAACTTAATAAATTGTACTCACATAAGACAGTGAACTTAATCAATAAATGTTGTGTTATTTTAACTACTCCAACTACTGTATGTTCCCTCTCCTCTCTTTCCCTCTCCTCAGGCCTCCCCATTCCCTAAGACACAGCAATATTGAAATGAGGCCAGTTTATAACATGACAATGGCCTCTAGCATTCAGGTGAAAGGAAGAGACACAGGTTTCTCATTTTAAATCAAAAGCTAGAAATGACTAAGCTTAGTGAGGAAGGCATGCCAAAAGCCAAGATGGGCCAAAAGCTGGGCTTCTTGTGTCAAATAGCCAAATTGTGAATGCAAAGGAAATATTCTTGAAAGAAATTAAAAATGCTACTCCAGTGAGTATACAATGATAAAAAAGCAAAACAGCTTTATTGATGAAGGTGGTTAGGCTAAACAACAAGTTTTCAACATAAATACAACTTTGTATAGTAAGAAGGGGTCATCTAAAACTTTCATAGATAGAAGGAAGACATCAATGCCTAATGTCAAAGGTTCTAAGCACAGGCTGACTCTCTTGTTAGGGGCTAATAAAGCTGGGAACTTTAAGTGAAGTCAATGTTCATTTACCATTCTGAAAATCCTATGGCCCGTAAGAATTATGATAAATCTGCTTTGCCTGTGTTCTAGGGACAGCAAAGCCTGGGTGGCAGTGCCTTTGTTTACAACATCATTACTGACTATTTTAAGCCTACTCAGAATAAAAAAAAAGATTTCTTTCAAAATATTATTGCTCATTGACAATGCGCGTGAACACCCAAGAACTCTGATGGAAATGTACAAGGAGGTTAATGTTGTTTTCATGACCACTAACACATCTGTTCAACAACCCATAGATCCAGGACTCATTTTATCTTTCAAGTCTTATTTTTTAAGAAATACATTTTATAAAACTATAAAATATACCTGCCATAGGTAGTGGTTCTTCTGATGGATCTGAGTGAAGTAAATTAAAAATCTGGAAAGGATCCCACCTCTTCAGATGCTATTAAGAACATTCATGATTCATGGGAAGAGGTCAAAATATCAACATTGATTGTAGCATGGAAGAAATTGATCCAACCCCCATGGAAGACTTTGAGAGGTTCATGAAATTAGGGAAGGAAGTAATTGCAGAGTGGTAGCAATAGCAACAGAACTAGAATTAGAAGTGGAGTTTGAAGATGTGATTGAATTGCTATGACTTCACAATAAAACTTGAATGAATGAGGAATTGTTTCTTATAGGTGAACAAAATAAATGATTTCCTGAGATGAAATCTACTCGTGGTGAATACTGCTTGGATGACAATGAACAATTTGCAATATTGCATAAACTTAGTTGATAAAATGATGGCAGAGTTTGAGATGACTAACTCCAATTTTGACAGTTCTATTGTGGGTAAAATGCTATCAAACAGCTTCGTATGCTACAGAGAAATCTTTCATGAAAGGAAGAATCATTGATACACTAAACTTCACCATTGTCTTACTCTTAGAAATTGCCACAGCTACCCCACGCTTCAGCAGTCACCACCCTTATCAGTCAACAATCTTCAACATTAAAGCAAAACTTTCTATCAACAAAAGAATTATGACTTACTGAAGGCTCAGATGATCATTATCATTTTTTTTAGTAATAAAGTACTTTAAATTAAGGTGTGTACTCTTTGAGACTTAAAGCTATTGCAAATTTAATAGGCGACAAGATGGTGTAAGCATCACTTTCATATGCACTGAGAAACCAAAAAATTCATGGGACTACTTTATTACAATAATTAGCCTTATTGTGGTGGTCTGGAACCAAGCCCATAATCTATCTGAGGTGTTCCTGTATATGGTATACATGTAGCCTGTGTCAAATGGTGATTTCTGAAAAGGAAGTTATGCCAACTATTGAGCCATTTAGTAAAATCATCTCTTAGGGAGTCACTAGGAAGAGATCTGCTGAAGGTCTTCACGAACCACGTGATGCTTGGAACACCATCATCTTCAACTTGCACAGGTATATCTTCAGTGTGAATTTGGAGTGTGTGTGAATTGCTCCCAGATGAACGAGAGAATGGCAACAGGGTGCTGCCTGTAAGACTTTCCTCTGGCTGAGATGCATGAAGAATTGGGTTCATGACCAAAAATCTTGATGCCTACACAGGGCATTCCTGGAAAAACTTTCCATGCTGCTGGAGACTGTTCATTCTGAAAGAATAAAATGTGGCATAAAGGCAAATTGCCTTTATTCAAATAGGCAATTTGACCTCTTTTCAAAGCCAGCCTCAAAGGAAGACATAAAACAGACTTCCCTAGTTGGAGAAAAACCTGTCTTGGATCTGTGCTCTCTCAGAATCCATCAGTGTTGGTGCTGGCAGCCCTGGGTGAGAGTCCAGCCTCCAAGCCAGCCAGCAGCACAAAGCCTGCCTGTCCAGCCAGCACATCTGCTTCAAACCAGTGGGCCAGGCTAACCGGTAAGAATGTCAACAAAGAAAACAAACGCAGAGCATGGACTCAAGACTGGACTCCAAATTCCTTGGTGGTATCTTTGTTTCTTTGGTAAAAAATAAGATGTCCTTTGATTTATCTGAGAAGCGTCCAGATCTGCTGACAAGCTTGACTTTCTGACAGTCCTCACAACTGGCTATGTCATCATTGCTTGTTGTGCTTGCAAGATCTCCCAAACAGGAGCAACTGGAACGTATTTGGGGAGTGCTGGAAACAAGGGCAGCTGGCGAGGGTGTCTGAGGGTATCAGAAATTGAACTCTGAACTTTGGAAATCCCATTCCTTCACTGAAGAATTTGGTGAGATACAAATCAACTGCATTAACTGAAGAATCAATGAAATTATCTCAGAAGCCACAGTAGGAGACTTCTGGAATGGATTTGAAGTTGTTCCAAATTACTTATAAATAAAAAAGAATTAATGATATTGAAACTTAAGGAATAGCCACGAGGAAAAGATTTTTGAGCGTGTGATGCCTTTTAGGTTTGATAATCTGATGGTCAATATTCCATATTCTATGGCCTGAGTACACTGAGTATGCAAGGTGAGATGGCAACTTAATTGGTCTCTAGACTGCCAAACTTCTCTGCTTGGCCAGACCTGGGTCCCAAGATATGTAACGCTTGTAGATTAATTACTGCAGAAATTCGAAATATGGAGCACAAAGTCTTTATTTAGAAGTGTCTGGTGCAGTTAATATTATGGTCGCTGTGGGAATTTCCGAAGAACAGTGCAACCAGGAAGTCCTGAGAATTATCCAAGGAGGAGATACTGATGAACTTCCAATAAAAATTTATTAAAAAACAAACAAACAAAAACAAAAACAGAGAGAGGAGCCAGGAGACTTCTGCCACTTACATTCTGCTAAATACCCAGAGAAGATACAAGAATTTCTTTCTTTCTTTTTTTTTTTTTTTTTTGAGACAGAGCCTCAAGCTGTGACCCTGGATAGAGTGCTGTGGCATCACAGCTCACAGCAACCTCCAATTCCTTGGCTCAAGCGAGTCTTCTGCCTCTGCCTCCCACGTAGCTGGGACTACAGGCGCCCACCACAACATCTGGCTTGGTTGCAGCTGTCATTGTTGTTTGTCGGGCCTGGGCTGGATTCGAACCTGCCAGCTCAGGTGTACGTGGCTGGCGCCTTAGCCTGTTGAGCCACAGGTGGCGAGCCGATACAAGAATTTCTTAAAAGAATATCAGAAGAGCAAGGTCAAGCAAACCCAGCAGCCTCTGATCCTGTGCATGGTCAGAGCGGTTATTTAGAGAGATCACTATGAAAAGAGTTTCCAGCAAAAGTGTGGAGTTCAAGCTGAGCTATTGTACAGTTGCCTAGAGACGTATTTAGTTCAACGGGAGCCTCACATCAAGCTCATAACTTACACAGCAGCATGAAAATGGCTAAGGAAAGTTTGTTTCTTTAGAACCTGTTAATTCTTCGCCTTATTCAGGAATTCCATTACCTGTCACAGACTCTTGTTATCTACCATGCAGTAAAAGATGCTGTCAATATGCTAAAAGCCAGTGAATCCAGGTTTGTTAAACCCTAAGGGTCTCAGAAATGCCTTACCGCCTGCACAAAAGGAGTGATTTATTGGCAGCTATTCAAACTCTTCAGGCAAGATTCCTTTGAACTTTGAGAATCATGAACCTCATCTTTTTTTTTTTTTGAACTGTGCCTGATGGGTGAGGGTACTCTCTCCAATGTACATTTCTAGTGTTTATAGATACTAAATGTGTATGCATGGTAACTATGTACAGAACATGCATTCTTAAATCATGACTTCTTATCTAGCCCAGGACTTTTACTAAGCTCTAAAAACAAAATCTCCTATCAACTCTGGAATAATATGTGCAGTTATCTCCCAGTTATTTAGTTGAATATATTTGTAATCAGTCAGTGCTTAATTTCAGTTGCATTTTGTCTGATGTTTGTCTGAGTTCTCCTCTTGTACCTTTTGGGGTTCAGAAGAGCAATGGAGAAAATAAATAGCTATGGTGCAGTTGACACTATATTACATAGGAGTGTCATTATATACAGAAATCAACTACCATACAATTCTTAAGGTTAACCACCTTTAGTTGAATAGGGTTTTAATTTCAAGGAAACTTTGATAACTTTAAGTGTAAAGCATCTTGCATTAAAGCATGTATATTATAAAATAATTATAAAATATTTTCATCGAATAAAAGGGTGATATCATCTTAGATGGTCACACCTCCAATTAGCCCATTAATTAATCCTATTTTCTAGTGTTCAAGTTAAGTCATATGACAACAAATGGGGTTTCAATTCATTCTTCTTTTTTTCAGCCAAAATCTAGTGTTATTCAACTTATTTATTTATTTATTTTTCTGAGATAGAATCTCACTCTGTTGCCCTGGGGTTGAGTGCCTTGGCGTCATAGCTCAGACTCCTGGGGTCAAGAGATCCTCTTGCCTCAGGTTCCTGGGTAGCTGGGACTACAGGTACCTGCCATAAAGCCAGCCTAATTTTTCTATTTTTAGTAGAGATGAGGTCTCACTCTTGCTCAGGCTGCTCTCAAATTCTTGAGTTCAGGCAATTCATCTGCCTTGGCCTCCTAGAGTACAAGGATTGTGAGCCACTGTGCCTGGCCTTTATATAGATTCTTAAGCTAATCTGGTTTTAAAAGTTTTATTATCTTAATGTCATAAGAAGTGGAATGAGAATAACAGCTACAGTGGAACCTCCATCGTTGACCATCTCCCTAATTGACCACCTCCTTCAGTTGACCTAGTCTTCATAGACTGGACATGTACCATATGTACACATCAGTACAGTAGGCCTAGGTCCTTACGTGGACCACCTGCACATGTTGACTAGTTTATTATAGTCCCTTGGGTGGTCAACTTACACAGGTTCCACTGTATTATAATAGTAACATTATATTTTTAACATTCTTGGGCGTTTACATAGAATTACATAGAATAAAGGTAGTGGAAAGGATTCTGGAATCAAAACATCTGGATTCAAATTGAGTCCTATCACTTACTCATCATTTGACTTTGGGCAGGTCACTTATCATCTGGGCCATATCACTCTTTTGCCTACTTTGTGGTTGCAGAGATTGATGAGATATTTGGTGGGTCCTTGCATTTTGCAAACTGCAGAGGGCTCCAAATAGATAGCTTCCTATTAATAGTGCATGCCCCTGGGACAGCTATGTGCAGTGACAGAGTGAGCTGTTTTCATGGAGTTGTTTGAAGGCAGGACATCTGGTTAGAATCTTTTCTCACTACTTGACAGTAAGCCTGCATTTATGTCACAATGATGAGCCTGCTATGAAACTGGTAAATTTCAGGTCCGACAGGCCTATAACAAGTTGACCATATGTGTAGTTGCAACTCAAGAGCAATGATGAGGTCTTATTCACCTTTCTGTAAAGTATAAACTCAAAAACTTGTTGAATAAAGTTGAAGTTTTTGGCATGAGAAATATACAGGCACTCCTTGTTATAGAACATTGAGGTTATTCGAAAGGAAAGAAAGGTTTCCTAGATTTCTTAGTGACCCTGTAAAAAGCTCTAGACTCCTGGCACTCTTTAAATATCACAAGAAATAGATCTGTGTCCACTTGTCTAAACCATGGTTCTAATCTGAAATGATGACACAATTTCTCCTATGTCTTTAAGAGAGCCAAATGGTTACAACACAGACAACATCCCCAGGTTAAGCCATGATGTGCCAGGAAGATGGTAATCCTACAATATTTTCTTTGATATGAAGCCTTGACCTTGGAATCACTTCCAGGTCATAAAACCAAGACTTAGGAGATAATTTTGTTTATGTAAGTAGCAAAGAATCAGACTCATTATTTTTCTAAGGAAAAAAATAACTTTTTCTCATCATTTACTATGAAGTGTCCAGATACTGAGTAAGACACTTAATTCGGCTCTCATTGTGACACTCCACAGATACCAGAATGCCTGTTATTTATTGTAAAGTGATTAACAAGAAATCTGTCTCTGATCCACAGTATTTTGTGTGCATACTCAGGATAAGATTAATAAAGATGAATATTAAAAACTCAGTGGTCAGGCCAGGCACGGTGGCTCCGGCCTGGAACCCTAGCCCTCTAGGAGGCTGAGGTGGGTGGATCATTTCAGCTCAGGAGTTCAAGACCAGCCTGAGCAAGAGTGAGTCCTTAGTGAATACCCAGAGGTCACCTAGGAGATAGTAGGGGAGGGGCTATCGCTATGCTTGTGTCCAACCCCAAATTCATATGTTGAAATCCATACCCCAACTTGAGGTGGAGCTTCTGGGAGGTGACTAGGTCATGATGACAGAGCTGCAGCGAAGGGGATTAGTGCCCTCATGAAAGAGATTCCAGGGTAGAGAGCTCTCTCACCTGTTCATCTTTGGAGGAGCCAACAATGGCTTTCTGTGAAGAAAAAGGCTCCTACCAGACACAGAATCTGCTGGTGCCTTGATCTTGGGCTTCCCCACCTCCACAACTAAAAATAAATTTTCATTGTTTACAAATTACCCAGTTAATAGTGTTCTGTTATAGCATCCCTAAGGGACTGGGACAGCTGAGTAATGGTTGGAGCCCCACAGCCCTGGATGGGCATGTACAGCTTTCCAGAACTCCACCCCATCCACTCCCAGTTCAGTGGAAGGGGGGGAGGCAGAGGCATCCCAGCCCAGGTAGAGGGCGACCCCTGCCATTAAGATGTGATGTGGATGGGCACGCAGAGTAAGGTGGCCTGCAGCTCCTGGGCCAGCGCCAACAGCAAGGCCTGCAGTGCACCTGACCTCTGTACCATAGGGGTGTCCACAGCACTCCTCATACCAGCTGGGAGGGCAACAGTTTTGTTGCCAAGGCAGGCACTCACCTCCACGGGGAGGGGGTGAGCTGCTCACTCACCTTGCTGAGCAGCTTTTGGGAGATATGGGGATTTGCAGAGCAGCTGAGGCTATGGTGTGATTGAGGGAAGGTGTGAAGGAGACCAGAGGGCCTCCAGGGGTGGGGATGGGGTCAGAAGTAGGCATCAGCGGATCGCCGCATGGTGGGTGAAGAGGGGAAGAGACCCAGCCTGACCCACTTTGTTGGTCGGGAAGCTCTAGTTTTGGGGCTGTGCACTTGCAAGAGGCCTAAGGATGGTGATGAGGAAAGCTTCTTGCTAATTTGGGAACATAGTGGCTAAAAAATGGGTCCTGGAGCCTAACAGAGATTGAGTCTCAGGTCCCCTTTTCACTAGCACTATGACCTTGGGCACTTCTCCCAACCTTCCAGGGCCTCAGTGTCCTACCCTGAAGAATAGGGATAGTCAAACTACAGTTCAACATGTACTTGCATCCTAAGATGGGGCTTAAATGGCACATTATGAGCCTTAGAGAAACATTTTTTCTTGCTATATTATGATATTATCATATCTCTGAGGCCCTTAAGAAAATAGCAATGATCTCTGTGTTGAATTATTCATGTCTGACTCTCCTTCTCTCTCCCTGAACCCCACTGTTCCCCACAACACATATATGCCCCACCCCCTCATAGACTTGAGCAGTCCTAAGTCACTGCCCTGGAAGGGTGTCAGTGCGGTGTTTATGCCAGGAGATGGGTTGAAACATGCCTCTTTTTTTAATTGTATAAAAAATTCTTCCCAGCAGGCAGCGCCTGTGGCTTAGTGGGTAGGGCACCAGCCCCATATACAGAGGGTGGTGGGTTCAAACCTGGCCCTGGCCAAACTGCAACAAAAAAATAGCCGGGCATTGTGGTGGGTGCCTGTAGTCCCAGCTACTCAGGAGGCTGAGGCAGGAGAATTGCCTAAGCCCAGGAGTTAGAGGCTGCTGTGAGCTGTGTGACACCGTGGAACTCTACTGAGGGCGATTAAGTGAGATTATGCGATTATGTCTCTACAAAAAAAAAAAAAAAAAAAATTCTGCCCAGCATAATAGGATTGTCTATTCTATTAGCATATTCAACAATAAATTATTGCTATGGAAATATTCATTACCATCTTAATGACAAAGGATATTATACAGTATACTTGCAATCAAGGACTATCAGAGCTGGAAGCTCCAGGAGGTGACTCAGCCTGGGAGGAAACTCAGCGGAACCCCTGTGACTGATCTGCGGGTTGAATTCACTTTCTTTGCTCTCTAGGAGCTCCCTGGGGGGTTGATTCTATGACATCCTGAATTGTAAGTGTGGGTGGAGCGACTGGGATGCAGATTGTTCCTGCTGTGGAGACACTTCAAAGAGAAGCAGAAATATTCAGAGTGGTCTAATTTCCCACTAAAAGCGGAAGTTGTATGAGTCAGGCACAAGGCAATGGTAAATATAAAATAGCGATTTCTTGTCCTTGGTTCAAGATATTCCCAGTTATAGGACATACCAATAAAAAAGATGTGTTCCCTGGCTTATACAGTTTCCAATAACCCATTACACCTCTCTCTGCCCCTTTACATAAGACATCTAGACATAAATATACTTTGCAGTGTTCAGTGTTTCCTTTTCATTTTGTATAATCAATAGGATATTTTCTGCCAACCTTATGAATTGGGGGGATGACAGAAGAGTGTTTCTCCAGGTAGGATACACGAGAGAGGCGGAGTGGAAAGGAGCCAGACATGCTTAGTTGGCAGGAGTTCCACAGATTTCTTCACTGCCTGACTAAAATTAATGGACTTTTGATTACTGCCCAGTGAGATGAAAAAGATAAAAATAAAAATAAAAATAAATTAATGGACTGGGCTGCCCGTGTTGCAGAATATGTCACTCTGCAGTGGTTTATGGGAGCACGTGGAGCCTGGGGAAAAGGTTTGCTTCTACAAGGCGAGCCTTGGCCCTTCATTTTCACTTTGACTGGTCTGTGTAAGGAAAGCCAAAACCCTACCTGCTCTTAACATTTTCTTTCTATGGCTGCCTTCATTCATCAAACATGAGTGGCTCTCAAGTGTGATACAGGCAGCCCCTCATTCCGTGTACTGCTCTGCACATGGTTTCCAGAGGTGTTGCCAGTGAGGAGCTGATTCCACTCCTGTTGTTTATAGTGAAATCTGTAGAGATTCAGTTCAAGGACATCTAGAACCTCAGCCTATTCATTTCCGCTTCTGTACAGCACTGAAGGAGGCTGTAATAGAGTAGCAAAGCTACACATATTTTTGCGTAGGGCCAACAGAGTTCTGGGCAATTTGGTAAATCATGATTTGAGACTCAAGGAAGGGGGTCAGAGTACCATGTAATGAAACCCTTTATTTTATAGTTTGAAAAAAATAAGACCTGCCAGGCACAGTGGCTCACACCTGTAATCAAGACCAGCCTGAGCAAGAGCGAGACCCTGTCTCTACCAAAAATAGAAAAACTGTCTAGGCATCGTGGTTCATGGTTGACGCCTGTAGTCCCAGCTACTCAGGAGGCTGAGGCAAGAGGAATGGTTGAGCCCAAGAGTTTGAGGTTGCTGTGAGCTATGATGCCATGGCACTCTCCCCAGGGGGACAGAGTGAGGTTCTGTCTCAAAAAAAAAAAGAGCTTAAATAATTTAATACAAGTGCAAACTTAGGCAGATACAGAGCAGGTCTGGTGGTCTTCTGACTCCTAGACCAATACTCATCTAACAGAGCTATCACACACCACGTAGAGCTAGGCAGAGCTGGGCTAGTGGACTTGATTTCATGACTGGGAACAGGCATTGCTGAAGAAACAAGAAGTTAAACTTTGTCTCTCTATGTGATTAGAGCATAATATCAATATTTGCATTTAAAGTGCTTGTTTTCAGAGCACTTATATTTATCCTTCCGTTACAGTAGGGTTTATCAAAACTCAACACAACAATGGAAGGAACTGGTGCACTTTCATGTCTGATTATTTCATCTTGGGAGCCAAGTGCTCTGATCTCCTAAGGGGTTTCCAAATCAGAGGTATGACATGCCTGGGGAGGGGAAACTAAGACAACCACTTACTTATGTATATGTATCAAAACCTTGGGATGGGAATGGGTCTATATACTACATTGCTCTGGCATCTAACTTATTAATAGTTTCATGGTCACAGAATAACACGGAAGGGATCATTTTGTGTAATTCTGCAATTTAGATGAAGAAACTATGACTCAGAGATTAAGTGGTTTGCCCGCGGTTTTTGAAAAACAAGCAATTTGAACAACTTGATCATTGATTGCATCTCTGTGGTTGAGTGGTTCATTTTCTACTCACCCTCTTCCTGTCACAGTATACAATCAAATCCCTGCCACTCCCACTTCTAATCTTGGAGGCATTCATCAGTGATAAATAATGTTCTGGGATCCTAAATCCTGCCCAAGTCTTCAGTTAAGATTGTGTGGTGATACAGAGCTTTGACTTTGGTGTCTATAAGTAATTCGTTATTTTCATGGCTATCAAGAAACAGCAGAGAAGGTGGCACCTGTGGCTCAAAGGAGTAGGGTGCCAGCCCCATATACCTACTACATATAGAAGTAGTAGGTCAGAGGAAGCAGCCTCATAGAAAAGTAAGCACCATTTACAAGATTAGGTTCATTTTAACCAGATGTTTAGCTTTAACTTAGGCATCTGTGAAGGGCTCCAGGATAGTCATACTACAGAGGTTTGAAATTATTTAAAACACGTTATCCACAGTATTACAACACAGTCTATAATTTCTGTACTGGTGTTAGGCTGTGATAAGACAAAAACCCAGAAAGGCACTGTTCTGGCACATTAATAAGGAACATACTTTAATTGGTATGAAGTCATCCAGTTGAATGACTTTTCACTAAAAACTTGTATATTCTCGAGTGCATAATCTCATACAATATTCAAATTTTATACACTTTCCCTATATTTTCAACATAATCATACCAGTCAGGCAAACAGAACCATCTACCTGGCAAGGGAGCACTTCCCTTTATGGAGGGGGTTTCAGCTCAGGCAGTTTAAAGGACTTCAGTCAGTTCACAGAGCTGGCTAGCTCTTGTTTGCAGCGGAATTAGCGCTAGACCTGGGCTATGTTGTTTGTTTCTTATCGCAATTATAGATGTTTTTGTAATGCTAACTAGCTGTTTTAAGTGTCTGGAAGATGATGTATTATTCTAGAAGGGCACAGGAATTTAAGATTTGATAGGCAGGGGTCTTCCTGTTTTAGCCTCTCCTCTGATGGCCTTGTAGAATTTAATAAATCTTGGCAGCAAGAACAGTGCGAGTCTGTGGCAATCAAGCCACAAGTTGCTCTGTCCTCCCCAACCCAACTCAGCATGACAGAAACTTCATTCTGGGCAGGTGTGGCCAAGAGAGTGCTCCCTCTCCCCTTAGATCCCAGGAGCAAGCTGCCAGCAAGCTCCCCAGCTCCCTGGGAGTAAATTCCACATCAGAATTGTGGAATTCTGTGGTCTTCCTCCCTCCACTGAGCACATACTGAAGAGTAGGCTTAGAACACTGGCGCCCTGGTCACTCTTGGCCTCGCTTGTAGGGCAGCGGTTCCTTGCCAGGAGTGAAAAAAAAAAAAAGGCCAGAGGCTACTGCCTCTTCCCAGTTTATGCAGCACCAGTGTCCCTCTGAGAGAAGTGGGGCTTAGTGCCTGCCCACAGTCCTGCAGCAGTGGCTCAGAGATCTTGCCCAGTGACAAGTGGCAGTCTATTAAGAATAGAAAGCTCTGACATTATTAAAATTTCATACAGAAGTTCAAGCCTAAGGGTGTTCTCAAAAACAATGGGGATTTTGGTGGTAAGTGTTAAGAGGCTGGTAGCTCCATGAGAGCTAGTTCATCAAAAAAGAATCGGGGAAATAAAGCTAGAGGCTTCTTGGGATTAGAATAAACCTTGAAGACCGGCCTCAAAAACTGACCCTGCATTTTTAGGGTACTGAAAATACCCTCTATAATGCCATGATGATGGATACTCTGTATAATATCAGGATGACATTGCTACCTTTGTCCAACACCAGCTTGTGCGACATGAGATCCCATTTCTACAAATTATTAAAAAATTAGCCAGGTGTGGTGGCCCAGGCCTGTAGTCCCAGCTACTGGGAATGTAAGGTGGGAGGATTGCTGGAACCCAGGAGTTTGATGCTCCAGTGAGCCATGATGATACCACTGCACTCCACCCCGGGTGACAGAGTGAGAACTTGTCTCAGAACACAAAACAAACAAACAGAAATATGTACAGTATCAGGAGTGAACCCTAATTTATAGACTTTTGGTGATAATGACTTGTCAATATAGGTTCATCGATATAACAAATGTAGTGCTCCGGTGGGGCATGCTGATAATGGGGGAGGCCAGAAACTGATGTGTCATAATGTAGATAACATAAAATGGTTTAGCTGATTTGAAACATCTGGTGAGTCTTCAAAAGGTTTAACATACTTAATGAATGACCCATTAATTTTAATCCTTAGGTATATACCCAGGAAAATGAAAAAAGTATAAAGCAGTGATTTGCACTGGTGTGCATGAGGAATCGTAGGTGTGCCGCGAACATTTTTAAAAGACCAATAATTAAATTATTTTCCAAACAAGTTCAAAGCACAGTAAGTATATTCTTTTTTATTTTACTTTTTAGAAATCAACATAATTTTTTTTTTTTTGCCGGAGTTGGGTTTGAACCCGCCACCTCCGACATATGGGGCTGGCGCCCCACTCCTTTGAGCCACAGGCGCTGCCCTAAAACAACATAATTTGTGTGCAACTTTAACTATAGGTTCACATGTGCCGTTAGATAAAAAAGGCTGCAAAACACCGGTTCCAAGGAATGAAGTACTGATACCGTCTTCAGCATGAAAGAAGCTAGCCACAAAGACCACATACTGTGGTTCCATTTATAGGAAAGGTCCAGAATAGGCAAATTTACAGGTAGAATCATTTGTTGCCTATAGCTGCCGTCCCCAACACCCTGGCTCCCACCAGCATGTTCACACCTGGACGGCACAGCAGGTGAGTGTCTGGCAAGCAAGTGAAGCCTCATTCCTCATTGCTCACATGTCTGCCTGAGCTCTGCCTCCTGTCACATCTGGGGTAGTGTTAGATTCTCAGAGGAGCATGAACCCTACTATGAATGGCACATGGGACAAATCAAGGTTGCGTGTTCCCTATGAGACTCTTAATGCCTGGTGACCTGAGACAGAGCTGAACCTGGTGCTAGTGCTGGGAGATGCGGCAAATATAGATCATCATCAGAGAGGTTTGACTGGAAAGACCACACTAAATTAGTTCCTTTCAGGTTCATATCAAAACCCTATTAGTTGGCTCGGCACCTGTGGCTCAATAGGCTAAGGCGCCAGCCACATACATCTGAGCTGGTGGGTTTGAATCCAGCCCGGGCCCACCAAACAACAACGATGGCTGCAACCCCCAAATGGCCGGGCATTGTGGTGGGTGTCTGTGGTCTCAGCTACTGGGGAAGTGGGGGCAGGAGACTCGCTTGAGCCCAGGAATTGGAGGTTGCTGTGAGCTGTGATGCCATGGCATTCTATCCAGGGGTGACGGCTTGAGGCTCTGTCTCAAAAAAAAGGAAAAAGAAAAAAACCCTATCAGTTTCCCATCATCGAATGGCATGTGACAATTAAAAAGCATCTGCATTATGGCAAGTTGTACAATTATTCCATTACACGTTATAATGCAATAATAGAACACACAACCAACGTAATGTGTGTGAATCATCCTGAATTTTAGTATACAGTAAATTCAATTCTGAATGTACTAAATATACTAAGTATACTCTGAATATACTAAAAACCAGTATATTGTCTACTCTGAAGCATGAGTTGTATGGTTTGTGACTTACATAATGTAGCTGTTATTTAAAAAAAATGTATAGCTTCTTGAATACTGATTAAACTGGACTTGGTCTGTTTAAGCTGCTATAACCAAACATCAGAGACTGGGTTTCTCACAGTTCTGGAGGCTGGGAAATCCTATTTATGGCTATCAGCAGGTTTGATGCTGATGAGGCTGCTTCCCGTTCTCAGATGATTGTCATCTTGTGTCCCTACATGGTAGAAGGCTGAGAAGGATCTATGGCTTCCTTTATAAGGATAATAATCCAATGACGAGGACACCACCCTCATGGCCTCCTCAGCTCCCAAAGGTCCCACCTCCAAATACCGTCACATTGGGGTCTAGGTTTCAACACAGCAATTTGGGGGAAGACACCAACATTCAGTCTACAGCACATACTAAAAAGACATTTGTAGCAACTTTGTGCACACATTCATTGAGATGGGCGCTTATGATCTGTACACCAAAGTGTGTTAACTTTTAAGAAAAAAAGCCTAGGAGGCGGAGCAAGATGGCGGACGAGTAACAGCTTCCTTGCGGCTGGGCACAGTGAGACTGGGGAGAGAGGACTTCAGGCATCTCTGCCAGGCGGGATCTGCCCAGAAACTTCCCTTTGGGGACACAGGGAGACAGCG